>JAOWBB010007437.1:0-112656 GCA_028565995.1 Ricinus marginatus
TAATAATGGAAAACTTACTAATATCACATTTAATAATTATATTAATTATATTCCCTGAAGATAGATGTCACATTGTTTGGAAAAAGAAGAAACAAGTTTTGCTTGGTTTATACTTGATTCATATAGTTTATTTGCTTAATAAATCTTTTTAAATAAATGTTTTAATATATTATGTTGATATTTAAATAATTAACATTAAACATTTTTTATACATAATTTAAAAATTATTCAGTTTTTAGGAATTACAATACTTGAAAGTCTAAATAGTTATTTTAAATATTAAGTTGTCTTTTAGATAAAAAGAAAACTATCAAATACAGCCCGTAAAATTAGAGACAATAGAAAGGACCTAAAAAAACAAAAAAAAGAAAAATTGGAATTTGAGGAAATTAAGGAACTTTTAAATTCTTCAGGTAAGCTTCCATTATATTTTTAGATTAATATTTTTTAAAAATAAACTATCAATTTTTTTTATACAAAAATAATTAATTATTTTGACATCAAGTATAAGAAAAATAGGAAATAATTTATTTCTTTTAGGATAAAAATTATTTAAGAAAATTAATATTTCAAATTAATATTAATTCTTTAATGTAGAATCTTTTATTTGAAAATTAATTTTAACTTTTTTTTGAGAGATAATTAAAAAAATAATTTTTTAATAATATAGTCTTTATCTAATATGATCTTAGTTGAATTTTTTTTTCTACAGCACATAAATCTGTTCCTAATTGTAAAACTTTTTTTAAAAAGATTGTGATAAAAAATAGAAATAAAAAGATTGTGAATTTTTTAATAAATGTATTGCTTTTAATTGTTAATCATAAAATTAAATTTAATTCTTATCAATACCTGCTTATTTATAAATATTGTTTTTTTCAGGAAATGAATTAGATGTATTGGATCAGGTAGCAGCAAAATCTAACCTCAAGATTGATGCTTCATTTCCTGTTAGTTTGATCACTGCTCCCAGGCTAAGTATTTTTGAAGAGGAAAAATTATTCACACTATTTGATGAAGAAAGCCTTTGTCTAAAGAATTTCATAAAATGTAATGAAGAATGTACCATATTTGGAGAAGATTGTAGAGTGCCAAATGAAGATCTTTTCCGTTATTTGATTGCTCATCATACAACTGTGAGCTTAAATTAATCTTGCTTTTAATAGACATAAAATTAGTTTATCTTAATCATTTTAATTCTTACATTAAATTACAGTAAATTTTTTTATTTTATTTGGCATATCATTTAAATCTGATACATAACATTTAAACTGAAAGAATTTACATGTTAGATATAAAATTTGTTGAATGACATTTAATCTATTCTCATTTTCATACTCAAAATTAAATTACTTTGAATCTGAAATATACTACATATATATTACATTTACTATAGTATATTTACTATATAGAGTATATAATATAATATATATATTATATTACATATAGTATGTTTTTGTTCTACATATATACTGAAATACACTATTACTATCAAAGATTCGGGATTATGATTTTATTGGAGATCAGAAATAATTATCAAATAAGTACTGACAAATCTTGTATTGTTTTTACAGGAAGTTTTTTTACCAGATAAAGAAAATTGTCATTTAATAAGTTTATATGTTGCATATTTGCTATCTGTTCATACAAACAAATATTTTGTATCCGCGTGTTTAGACTTTTTAAAATATCGAAGGTTCGAAATCAGAGCTGCTGAGATTCTTCCAATTTTTGTCAATTTTGGATATACTTTAACAAATCATATTGATTCAAATATTCAATTTCCACTTCCATTCAAACACAATATAAGTGTCAATAAGAAAAGTTTTCCTTATTATAACTTAGGAAAGGTATGTAAATACTTTTACTATTTAAATCAGACAATATTTTTGGGATTTATATTTTCACATGCAATAATATATGGGCTTGAACAAAAAATGTTCTTAGAGCTAAAAAAATTTGTTTCAAAACTCCATTTTGTTTCTAGGTGGCTGAATTTTTATTATATTATGCGCATTTGGATTTGATAAAAAAAGAGCCAGATTTACAAATACTTGTCAGAACGCTGACGAAACTAACTTTGGACCACAAAATTAGATCTTCCAGCCTTCTTTCAAAATTTTCCATCTTGGTTAGCGTGCTTTCCGAGAAATTAGCCGACATTTTTGACCTGAATGAAGTGATATCATGTTTACATTTAAAGGATGAAAACATATTAAATCAAGTTGAGATTGCTAGAAATATTCTCATATCAACTTCTATTTTATATCAGTCTTTATATATCAAGACAATAGAATATATTTTGAAACCGAAAAATTTGAAATTTTCAACATCACTGAAGGTTGGTAATTATTCTGAAGAGAAAAGACAAAGTTAAAAAATTAAATATTTTCGTTTTATAAAAAAATAAAGTGAGTACTGTTTTAAGCAAAAATCAAGAATGATTTTTAGACAGAGAGAAAAAATTAAAGAATAAATTTTCAGATTATTTACTTACTAATATTATAATTTAATGTTAAAACAGATTTAATGAATTTTTATTTATCGTTGAAAATAACTATTTTTAGAGTTTAAACATGTAAAACTAAGGGAAATAAACATTAACCAAATAATTTTCATTTCTATGAATATTTTTATAAAAACTTTATTTGTATCTATATAGCAGGCCGTTGAAGAATTAAAAAAATTAAATCTGAATAAATAATATAAAATATAAAATAAATAAAATCGCACTCGATGTTGCTTAAAATACATTTAAACAAATAAAGTTCATTCATAATTAATTGAGATACGATCGAAATAAACTAAATTTTATTAAATTTTCAGTCTTTTAAATAAAAAATTTTATCTTTATTTTATATATAATTTTTTAATTTCAAATTTATATTAAAAGTAACATTATTAAGGATTTAAGTTTAAATTGAAATGAGCCTTTATCGTTCCATTTTAATATATTTATATTTGGATTTTAATTTTAAACTCAATCTGAGTTTAAAACTATTTTAAATTTTTAGATTAAACTTAATACGCCTTATTAGGGCACTTGGAAGGCCGCAAAACATTTTAAATATAAAGTTAACATTTTTTTAAGTCATGAACTTTAACTACATATACTATTTTAGTAAAAATCTTCTCATTCTATCCAAAATTTTTCTTTAGTTTATTAAACTTTTCTTCACATAATTTAATAAATAATGACTTGCTCTGTAAACGAGTTCCTGTGTCAATACTTTGTTTGATATTTAAAATCAAAAAATGTTTTTTCTTATAGATTAAAGATATAGAACAAATATTAAAAGAATTACTAGAGAAAAAGCCGACTCTTTTGGAAATTTATTGCGTTCTTCAGTTAATTAATAGTTCACTGCCAATCTTCACTGCCGATGTCAAAGATGCCGTAAGTTATATAAATTTAAAAAATAATGAATTATAATGAAATTCCATTTCATATTTTTTATTATTTTTGCATATTTTATTATTCATTTAAATGAAGAAAACAAATATTTTATTCCGCAATCTTAATTTTAGCTTTTTTTTTAAGGGCGGCATTAATAATTTATTAGTATGCTTGGAGGCAAGTTTTTTCAACGTTAAGGATTCTGTAGATCTCATAAGGCTCAAATTGGAAATTGCTAAATTGAAAAACTTTTTCGTCTTAAACAGTGTTAAAAATGTACATTTGATGATTATGAATGAGACCGCCATTTTGCCATCGATGGAGAAGAAAATAGCTGCTCAATTAAATTAATTTTAAATAACTGTGTAAACTGATATATATTTTAAGATAATTACTTAAGGGTTAGATGGCTTTATAATTTAATGCCTTAGAACAGTGTAATTTTTCTTTAATCAGTTGAACAATTCGGTGGGAACGGGAACAAAAAACTAATTGATCTAAAATGGTTGATTTTTTAAAAGGTTTAAGTTTTATAATTTTACCACTGGGTTTAGGATCAAAAAGATTGGAATTTTTCGAAAATAAAATTAAACAATTTGCGGGCAAACTTAAGGACGAATCTAAACCTACTTATATTATAATTGATGAATCGGTGGGTGAAAATAAAAATAAATGTTTGACTGCTCTACGAACTTACGGTATAAATTTAAATAATGAAAAAAAATTTGTTGGTACAAAGTGGCTAAGCAAGTGTTTTGGCGAAAAAAAATTAGTCGATACCAAGCCATTTGAATTCACTTGGATGACTGCACAATTAGAAAATTTGAACTTAAATTCAACTTATGATAAAAAATGTGATAATACTCAACCTGACTATGAATGTATTGAAAGAGTTGGTGGTCCTTCGCCCAAAAAACTAAAGATTGAAGAAAAGGTAAGTTTTTATGAAGGGATAAATTTTCTGCTTCAACTAGATTCAATATAATTAATTGTTTTTATCTTTTTATAAAGTATTCAATAATTCTATTAATATGCAAAGCATAATTTATAAAATAAAAATATGTAACATTTATTTTCGAGTGTCGACTTTACAAATTTATTTAAGTAATAATTTTCATGTTTTTAATTATGCTCCAATTACGGTGAATATATATATATCTAGTAATATAAGTATATATATCGGTAGAATGTATAATATGTATAATATAACGCATATATAACATAATGTATAATAATATATATTAGTAGAAGATTATAATTTTATTAATTGTTTTTTTATATATTACTATATAAAAATTGTTAAACATTGAAAATCATACTTTGTATATTTAATAATTAAATTGAATAATTAGAAAATTAAATTTACATTATATGTATTTTTTAGGAGCATACATCGGCTTCAGACCGCATGGTTTCTAAAAGAAAACAATTAATTGTCGATGAATTAAAAAAATTGGCTGAGGCTTTTGCTGCTCGGAAGGATATTTGGCGTGCCTATAGTTATGGAAATGCCGCCAGTGCAGTTTTGAGATACGAAAAAGATATAACGTCCTTTCAAGTAAGATCGATTCAAGATTCAAGATGTTATAACTTATTAAAATTGAAAATAGATCATTTTTTTGGTTCTCGGTTAAATTACAGCTCTTGTAGAATTATAATTTCAATTTCAGTTTATAGTAAAAGAAAAATTTTAGTTATAATGGTTAACTTGGAAATCAAATGAATTAGCTATACAGAAAATGAACAAAAACAAGATTTATTATTCTTTCAAATGTGTTTATTTATCTAAGTAGTAATTAAACATTGATGATCTTTAAATACATTTAAGGAGGCCTGCAGTATTCCAAGTATCGGAGAAAAAATGGCCCTTAAAATAATGGAAATATTGGAATGTGGAAATTTGGCGAAAGTCGAAGATATTATAGATGAAAAAACTAAAATTCTTGAATGTTTCTGTAACATTTGGGGAGTAGGTCCTACTACTGCCGAAAACTGGTACAGACAGGGCTGTCGAAGTTTGGATGATTTAAAACTAAAAATAAAATTAACTAAACAACAAGAAATTGGATTAAAATTTTACGATGACTTTTTAAAAAGGATGACGAGAGAAGAAGTTGAGAAGATATCACTGGTCGTCACGGAAGAGTTAAAACAAATCCAAAGTCAGTGTTCTATCGAACTGGTAGGTTCATATAGAAGAGGAAGGGCAACCTGTGGAGATATTGATATTATGCTCATCAATCCTACTGAAAAAAGTCCTGTTGATATATTATTACAATTGACAGATAAACTGAGAAGTAAAAGTAAGTCGTGAAAACGATGTATAATTATATTTTTTCCTGTTATTGAATTAATGATCAAGTAAAATATTATTTTTTTTTTAGATTATTTAACTGATGATCTTGTTGCACTCGGCGACGGTTGTCTTTCTGAAGTGGGAAATCATCGAAAATATATGGGAGTATTTAAGTTTCCAGGAGAGAATGAAATTCATCGAAGAATCGACATATTTGTAATACCGGCTTCTGAATATGCCGCTGGTTTGATGCACTACACGGGTTCGGCTGCCTTTAATCGCAAGATTAGACTCCATGCTTCCAAGAAAGGGATGACTTTGACAGAACACGGTCTTTACAAAGGAATAATAAGAAAAGTAATAAAGTGAATCATTATTTTGAGACTGAAATTTTATTCAGACTTCAGATTTTTTTCTGTTAGTTATCTCCAAGAATTTGATTAATCTCAATTTAACATTAGTCAATCTGCTTTTTTCATGTAATAGTCTATCTGAAGGATAAACATACTCTTTTTTTCAATCAATTCAAAGTATTAATTCTAAATCTGC
Source organism: Ricinus marginatus (assembly GCA_028565995.1). Classification (NCBI taxonomy): domain Eukaryota; kingdom Metazoa; phylum Arthropoda; class Insecta; order Psocodea; family Ricinidae; genus Ricinus; species Ricinus marginatus. Next base: position 6,243 of record JAOWBB010007437.1, read on the forward strand.
GTTCTATGCGGAATGACACAAATAGTTTAATCAAAAACTGTTTTTATCAGTTTTAAGGATTGAGATAATTTAGATTTTTAGCTAAAATTCAACACTTATAAGAACAAAAAAATAACAAGTTATTTCATACTGAGTTAAAATTTTTACCAAAATATATTTATGAAAAATTAATTTTTAGGGTTCCGATAAACTCAACGACGGTGAATTAGTGCCAACTTCTACTGAAAAAGAAATCTTCGATCATTTGAGTTTAGAATATAAATCTCCAAAAGAAAGGGATCATTAACTATAAGAATTTTGGAATAATAAAGTAATAATGTTTCTCTTAATTCTTTTTATTTAAATAATATATGTAGATGAAAAAATTTATGTAAAAAAGGGCAAAATAATTTTAATATTGATTATTTACCTTGCAGTGTAGACAGTTCAGTTATTTTAATAAGCTACTAAATTTTTCTTCGATTGTCATTAAATTTTCATTTTCAAAGAAAAAAGTTTCGAAGTCACTTTGAATGCACTAAAAAAAACTATTAAATTACAATAAGCAATCAGGCCTAGTTTTATTGTGTGGGATCAAATTACAAGACATTTAATGTCAATTAGGCCACAAAAATGGACAGCTATGCAGAGCATTAAGTCAGTTGATAAACTTGTGATTTAAAATTTCCAATATTCTTTTATATGTCAACAAAAGTAAGAAAATATTTGTAAAAAGTGATTAGTGACGCATATATTAAGTTTATAGTTATACCAGAATACATCTGAAACTGGGTTTATGGATTTCACTAACACATTATATCTTCTACTGTATAATTAAAATTTTTTTTATTAATTAACAAAAAAAAATGCTTTTTAGAATCGGAGAAAAAACGTAGTAATTTCTCAGCATAAGATCCATCACAATTCCAAATCAGGATCATCTGCAGTGTAAAAATGAAATATCTTTTTACTGATTTCTGGTCCAACTCTTCTTATTGATGTTAAAATCCCAGCATTTCTGCGGATGTGAATGTTCTGAAGCAAAAGCTCAGCATTTTGTATGTTACTACAATATTTATAGGAATTTAACAAATTTTGAGGAGAATGGAAGCTAGAAACAATAGCACTTGCTGTTTCAAGTCCAATATTGTTGAATTGACATATCTGTTGTTGCCACAATTTCATTAGGCCAATTCCATTTTTATCCACTTTCACACATTGCTTTGAATCTGCTTTAGCAAACCATTCCAACTCCCCTTCCTCTTTTTTATATTTTTCCATTTTATAATCTAACTGAGACAATGATTTTGTCATGCTTATTATAAGTGATGATAATTCTTCTGCAGTTTCAATTAACCTTTAAATTTAAAATAAAATATACAAATATTTGGTTGAATATAATTAAAAATTATTTTTTCTTTTACAATAATAAAACTGCAATAAATGTAAAAAAAAAAATTTTTTTACTTATTTAATCTATTTTTTAAATTATACAACCTCTAAAGACTGTAAAATAAATTTATCAACTAACCTGTGATTATATTTTCCAATTAGTTGAATTTCAATGAGAGCATGCTGAAGTTCTTCTTTTGTTATGCAAATATCCATTGCAGTGCTTTGGACTCTAACTCTTTTATTATTTACATTTTTGGAATTGCGATTATGTTTTTTCTTTTTTTGTGAATTAAAATAATTTTGCATTCCAATTATAACAATTGTTAAATTTATTTCTGGATAAACCGATTTTATTGTCTGAATATGAGCTAGTAATTCATTTGTATCAATTAATTTAACAATCATTTCTGAATTAATAATATATAGCAACTGATTTTCCACCTTTTCTCCAACATCTTCATGCATAATCCCTTCATCACTTACAAGAATATCTTTTATTTTTTTGGTCCAGTAAACAGTAAAAGGTTTGATTTGATTTTCTACATTATACTGGATATTTAATTGTTGCAATGATGCAATTAAAGTACCACCAAATTCTGAATTTATTATTTTGGTATCTATATTGATTCTTAAAAGCTTGATGTTTTCTTCAGGTTTAATAGATTTATGCTTCTGCAATACAGCTGCTTTCATTAGTTTTTTTTTAATTTCTTCAGCTTTATTATCTTCTTTTAATTTTTCCTTCTCCAAATTTTTTAGTCTTTTCATACTTTTATCACATTTTTCTGTTCTAGATTTTTTTGCATTTTTAAATTGAAAACTGCAATTAGATTTTGGAGAACTGATTTCCTCTATACTTACATTTGAAATATCCTCATTCTTTTCTATACTGTTCTTTATTTCACAAGAAAAGGAAATTGTTGCAGCAGATGAGGAGGAATCATTGCTTTCCTCGTCGATTACTGACTATAAACATAAAACGTTAAGGAAAATTGCCAATTTTTATACAATAAAAACGTTTCATATTTAAATTACCTTACTCGGTGAATTTTTTATATTATAGTCTACTGTTGGGTAATCATAGTCTGCCCAATCCAATGTAAAAATGTCATCATTTTGTGTTCCAAAACGCGCAGAATTTGTTTGTGAGTCATTATTTCCTTGTTCGGAATCCGAGGATAATTCAACAGTTATAGGCGAGACACAAGATGCCATAAATGATCGCTGAAAAAAATTGTCATTTAATTAATACGAGACACATCAGCTTAAGAGTCATTCACGAAAATCATTTATTATAAAAAAAAGAAAATAAACGAAATTACGAATTGTTAATGCCGTTTATAATCAAAATAAATTTAAAAAATAAAGTTCGACAAAAAGTTGCTGCCACGAAAGAGATATTTGAATTAAGCATGTCTCAGGAAATAGTGGTTGATGCTTTACCGTATATCGATCACGGATATGATGAGCCGGGCGTGCGAGAAGCAGTAAGAATTGTTTTTTTGTTAACTTTTCTAAATATTTATATTCTTTCACAAAATAATTTCTTCTACATTTTCTTTTCTTCTAGGCGCTTTCGATGGTTGAAGAAGAAACGAGAAGATATAGACCAACCAAAAATTATTTGGAACATTTACCACCTTTAAATCTGACTTCTTTTGAGGTAAAATATTTTGATCAGAATATTTATTTTCATAAAATGTTTTAATAAAGTGGAATTCGAATTTCCTAAAGGAAAATATCAAATATTTCAGACGGATATAATGAAGAATGAGTATGAAAGAATGCAACAAAGATTACCAATGGATGTGTTGAGCATGAGGAGATACGAGCTTCCTCCTCCTCCCGCCGGAAAGTTAACAGACATAACAGCTTGGGCTGAATGTGTAGATAATTCTTTAGCTCAATTAGAGCATCAGGCTACAAGGTAAGGTTGATGTTTTAATCAGAAGAAACATTTCTTTGTTTTTAGAAATCTTTTTCAAAAAAAATTTGTTGATTTTTTTTTTTAGAGTTGAAAATTTAGAATTAATGCTGGAGTATGGATGTGAAGCATGGAGGAGTTACTTAGAATGTTTAGTTATTGAAGTATCAAGAGCACAAAAAAAATTACAGTCAATAAGGTAAAAATATTGAAATACTATTATAAACAATCAGTAGGTATAGGTAAAAGTAATGAAAGTGATGAATTATAAACATATGTTTTGGCCTTTTTTATATATATGTATATATATATTGGTAATATTTAATTTTTTTTACAAAATATCACTTTGCTATGATAATTTTATCAAAACTAAAACTATATTTTAATGAAACACCACTTAAAACTGAAGATTGATCTAAAACTGTGAAATGAGTCTTCTCCGAATTTTATTATTTAATAGCATTGTAAATACAGAAGATTTTTCTGTGCTTTCAGAAATTTCAAGTTTTTCACATATTTGAAATGATTGTTTTATGACAAAATTAAAAGATAAATGTCAATAATTTAGAATTTCTTTTATTTTTCATCTTTGTAAATAATTAATTTTTATTTGTCAAAGATCTAAATCTAGATGGGAAAAAGTAAATTGAATCTTATTAAATAAAGAAAGAATTGCAATAAAATTCTAAGTGTTTCTTATTTAGCCTTTAGATATAATACCTTTTAATTTAAAATGTTTTTTTTATTACAGGAAAGAAATTCAAGAAATAAATTGGGAAAGAAAGAGCTCACAAACACGAGGAGGAGAAAAATTATCTAATTTAGAAGCTGCTTGGGTGCAGTTAGTATCAAAAAACTATGACATTGAACAAGCTTGTGTGAGTCTGGAAACAGAAATTGCTCAATATCAGCAGCTTATGAATAAAAATTGACTAACTTACCATATTTTATTTATATAATAGTATAATTTTTATTACATTATAATATCAATTTTTCATTGTTTGACATCAAGTTTGTTCATGCTTATTTTGATGGTGTTTAATAAGAATGTATCGAGCCTTATTTAATTTTCTTCTGGCCTGATATATATTTTTGCCTATTAGAATTTCTTATTCTCAATTATCCAAATATTTGTTCCATAATGCCAAAATTGTCTCAATCTCGCATAAGCGAACATTTTAGATTGCAAAGCAGCCATGAAGGAATTTTGAAGTTAGGAATATGTGCCTGAAATAAACATAATGCGGAAAAGGCCTTCATTATTTTAATTCATTTCTTATTCAGATTGTGTGATACCTTTGAGATTCCACACTACGTGCGACGGAAATTAACATATTAGGTTTGATCTTCAGGAAACTTTTTCCAGCATAAGCTCACTGTTATTCAATGATTCTGTCAAGAAATAAGAATATTTTATTATCCGCCAAAATATCGATTGTTTTGAGTATTAAGTTTAAGCCCTGCGTTTTGTCCTAATTTACCGTTAAATAAATAGACCGTTATTTTACGTCCGAACTTAGTATTACTTCGCGATGTACAGACGATCGATTCTATCTTCCGGGGCTGAATTAAATCTGTTTCTTACCTGGACTCGCCAAATTCAGTTCCATCCTTAGATATTGTTAAGTCAGTTATATAACCCGTTGCCAACGCCTTCAAAATATTTTTACTTCGGGGATGAACAGCGCAGAGCGAACCTCAAGGTTTGTTAAAAGGGAACAGCATAGTTTTAAAAAAAATTTGGTTAGTCTGTTCTTTTTCTAGCTTATGATAACATTGATGTTAATTTAAGATTATCTTTTGATTCTTACTTATGATTCACTAAAAAATCGGCAAAACTTTGCGATATGGTATCATCTTTATTTCTGTCTGGCACATGAAGAGCTCAGCGTACAGCTTATCAGATCGAAGCAAAAGGTGTCATAACGATATTTTTTAAGACTTTAGGACTCCAAAGATTAACCTTCTTGCCACTTTTTATTTTAAACTTGGCTTCAATCGATCTAATGGAAGCTCAACCGGTTTGCGCATTCCTAAATTTTAAAAGCCTCGACCAAGATTTTTAAGTTAGAAAATAAAATCGCATAATCTTCTGTCAGGATGTTTCGTCTTTATCTTTTTCTTTGTTCAATGAAAGTCATTAGTTTGAAGTTTAGAAATCAATCAAAGGCCGTGGAGGAATTTATAAGAACAGAAAGCTTCTGTCACCAGCAAATTAATAATGAATTTTTTTTTCTTTCCAAGATTTTTATAGTGGGCACTTGGGAAACCAAGTGGAATTTTCATTAAAAAAGTATTTCATTATTTTTTTCATTGATTTGCTCCCGATCCACTTATTTAGTAAAATAAGTTTACTTTTTTTTAATAAAATTTATTAAACAGAAAAAAATTCAAGTGATATTATTCAGGACAAATTACATGCGTTTATTTCAAGTTTAAGAAATAAAGATATCGGTACAGCATTCCCTAATTCACCTGGGACATGGACCTTGGTTGATTAACTGCAATACTGAAAAAAGGTTATTTAAATGGTTAATTTATATTGTACAAGAAAAGTCAAAAATATTAACAAAAACATGGTTATAAGATTTAACTTACAGCCATAGCTCGTGCAATTCTGTACTTCCATATAGCATAAATTTTTGTAGGTTATCGGTGAACTGCCTTTTACGCTTTCATCTTTAGCGCAAACTGGATCATAATTATCGTCGCATGGTTTGTCACAATCTTCCTGTTGCGGAAAACAGTTGACCAGAACAACCGCGCCTAGAAGTGAAATGCAAAAATTAATTTTATAAATATCTAATTTCTATAGGAGGTATATAGTTTAGTCTTACATCAGTTCCAAATTATATTAAATTTTGTAGTTACTTTAACTGGTTGAAAATTCCTTATACTAATAGTTTAAGTCAAAAAAAGCAAATTTGAATTAATCTTTTCTCTATGAATTCTCTACTCTACTTTCCTCTAATTCGGAATGAAAAAAATTTATAATAAACAAAATAATAATTTTTTAATTAAAGTTATAACTAGTTTTCGCATCCTTTTATAATCGTATAAAACTTATGACTTTTACCGGAAGGGAAGATTGTGGTCGCAATTTTTCTGACGCGAAAGATAAATTTTGGGCGCCGTATTTGCTGTCCTCCGTTAAATTTTTTACGAATGTAGATTTTAAAAATTAAGGATGATTTTTTTTTGTAAGTATTCAATCTATTAAAAAGGTTTTCCGTGATGATCACATGATTCTGAAAAACATTAATTTGATTATTTAATCTAAAACTTAGGCAAAATATTTGGATACTGATTTGCTTATTTTGCTGGCCGCCACATTTACCAATCAAGGAAAAAACACGGTTTTCCAAAATGATGAATATTTTACATCAAATTCTGATTTTTCCGAGAGCGAGGGAATTTCACTTGGAAAGTGAATTTCAGAAGTTTTAATCTTCTACACTAGATAATTTACCGATCGACAATAAGTCTGAATAAGTCGAAGGAGAATTTTTTTGTTAATCAGGAAATTTTGCTGAAATTCACATTTTTGCGAGGTTATTTTCCTCTAACTGACATGCTCGAATTCCTAAAATTTCCAAATCAGAAAGCTTCAAGGAACGATATCTTTTCGATTTTATATGTAACATTATTTAACTTATTCATTAAAATATGTTTTTTCTAATTTTAAAATAGCGATTTTTAGGTGAAATACGTGAAATTAAATTTAAAAAACAGATATAAAAAAATCATCAGATAAAAACAGTGGGAAAAAAGATATCATGTAAATAGTGTTAACTTAAGAGCTGGAATCAATTATTATAAAAATTACAAAATAACTTTTTCTTACGTTCGAAAAGGATCAAAAATTGCTTACAAACTAAAATTTGCTTAAGAAAACCAATCAAAAGAGAGAAATTCTCTCATTATAAATTTACCTAATATAAAATATAATTGGCATTAAATATTTTAATTGCTAATTCTATTGTAAAATTAAAAAGCTATTCCAATTTAAGTTGTTCTTTGTATGCATAGTCTTTAGCAATGAAATCTTAATTTTTTTTTTAATAATATCATTACTCATTTTGTATAATTTTTAAAATATTTGGTACTTTTTAATCTGTTTATTATTATCCTATATATGTTTCTTTTTTATTCTCCTTATTGCGTCAAATAATGATATTTGAATTGATACCGTTACGACCTTTCCCCCCAAATCATTGCATTATTTTTATATTATTTATCAATGTATTATGAAAGTTAAAAAAAAGGTGAATATAATATGATTATATCAATGTAATATTACTTCGGAATCTTCTACCAAAAAAACTTAAATTATTATTATAAATGCGAAACCGCATGGCCAGTTTTGTAATAAAAAATATATTCAACAAACTTTAAACAAAACACATCAATTAAAATTTTCAAAATTTAGGATTCACCGCGAATGAATAACACGAGAAAAATTATTTTATTATGGATTAAATTTTTATCAATGTTATAAGTAGTTCTAGATAAGACTTAAGTTTTTATGAAAAGTTTCATTAAACTTAACTACAATTACCAAAAAGCAAAAGAAGTATAATTTTCATATTAATTACAATTTCGCACTATGCTTCGCTTAACATTAAAAGAGAAGCTGAATTTATAGTTTGTATTCAAGTTCCGCTTCTGACGAAGGAAACGATGACACTATAATAATAATGCTACTACCTAGGAATGCAGTTTTTCAAAGATATGATTTACAATTTTAATTTTAAACAGGAATAATTGTTTCAAAAAACCATTATGGCTATGATAAGGAAAATTATTTTGAACTACTTTCAATATAAGAAAATTATATGCGGACCTGTTTCATCATTCTTTACATTCTTTCGAATCTGTTTTGTGGCAATCATCTTGGCAATATTAAAGGCTTTAGAAGAAGTAGTGAAATATTCTAGATTGTCTGAAATTCCGTGTAAATATAAAAGGTAAATGTATAACAAATCCAAATGCATTAAAATTATAAATTCATAAAAAATTTACATTAAAGTCATAAATTCATATAAAAAATAGTTTTAATCCTTAAGATGACTAAAATAAGTGAAGATTATCTGGCGCCACTCTTTCACACTCGAGCTCATTTCTACACAAAAGTTTTAAAACAAATAATTTACATTTTTCATGAATATTTTAATCAAGTAAGCTTAAATAAACCAATACTAAGGCTGAGTAAGATGAATATGCAAAAGTAGATTTAAAAGCTGAGCCAGATTTCAAGTAGTCAGAAGGTAAATAATTCTTTTTAGGGTGTGTCTAAAGCTAATAAATAAATAAATAATATTTATTTATTGTTTAGGGGTGCAAAATACTATTGTTTTAGGTTTTCTTATGAAGTTGAAAAAGACATTTTGATGAAATGAAAATAAAGAAATCATTTAAATTTCATATTTTTCAATAATGTTCAATAATACTTTATTTTCTATGATCAAGAACGTGGCAAGTGTGTACTTGTTAAAAGAATGGTCTCTTTATGAAGACCAATCAAAAATATATCGCAACAAATGTGATGGCGTAAATTACTTTCATTTTCAAAACAATAAAAAAACAATTTTATTTGCATTGAGGTTCATTATGTGAATTGAATCAGCTACATTCATTTGCATATTAAAAAAAATACATGTCATTTGATAGCAATTGTCTCGATAAAATGTTTGCACTCCAACGTTGTATTGGATAATTAGGAAGAGGATGAGATGCAAACTGAAATGAGAATGAGACACATTCTAAAAATTCATACGCAATACCTCCGCGAATAAATAAATTCCATCTTCGAGTTAATTAGTATTCAGCAATTAAAATTTATTCTGATTTCATATGCAAATGGGAATTATTTAAAGGAAGATTTTGAAAAGATACTCAATATTTGGCAGATTAGTCAAAAGTTTACTTTATCTATTTAATGTAACTTAAACAACTGATTTGCATTCCGTGGATCTATAAAGAGGTTTACTCCTTATAACAGTCATAAATTAATCTTTTTTCTTTTCTCCCTCTATATCATTTTTAATCATAGATAAGTGCAAGTAAGATAAAAATCTGATGCAATTGCTTTTTGTTCATATTAATAATATATTATATTTTTTTTCAGCTCAATATTGTCGAATATAAAATATTTTGACTCTGAATTTAAGTTAACTGAAGTCTAAGTTATTTCATACTACATAGAAAATGAGGAAAAACATCCGCAATGTTCAGTTTTACAATGATTAACGAATTTAATGGAATTTCGTTTTAGTTTTGCATGTTAACATTTGGGATTTAAAATATTTTTCATGTTTCCAATAAATTCTTCATGCATATTGTTTTAATAAGAGCAGTGTAGGTTTAAGAGGCTGGGAATAATAAAACGCTTCTGTAATACAACTTTTCGGAGGCCGGATACGGACGATGTTTCGAAGATGGAAGCACTGGGGGTGAGTAATTCACTAAGCTCGGCATCAATATAGTTTTCTGGGGTAGCGCAAAAGGCAAGATTTGCTAAACAGAGGAGAATGGGCCAGGTGGAAAGTCAGCAGCCGAATATCTTTTTTGTCGAGCAATAGCGGGATCGGGCTGAGAGTGCCCAGGTATAAGCCAGGTATCCAGTACAAGCTCCACTCTACCAACGACATGGGTCACTGGTAAATGAGAGGTATTTTTCCTCTTGTGTGTGAAAAAAAATACGTAGGTTTTAAGAAATATGTACATTTTTCTTCGTCACCAAAATATATATTTTGCGTAAAATAATTATAAAAATTAAAAATTATTATATAAAATGAATCGATAAAAATATTTACAATTTATTATATTTAAGTCTTTGCAATTTGAAATATTAAAAAATTAATTGTACAACCTCAAACGTAAGAAAGAAATAATTCCTTCCAATGAAATATATATCAGTGGAACAATTTAGCCTTTTGCTTCTTGATGAAATCCCTCGCGAGTTTATCTCCCTGACGGTGTTCAAGAGCTTTATAGGCACATGAATTGAAATTTGTAGGTCGATTTAACTTCAGATGAATTTGATGTAGACTTTCGATGCTGACGGAGTAATCGGTCTTGGGAATGCTGTTGAAATCGAGATAAGTTTCGCCAAGGAAATCGTTCCCTAAGAAATCTTGATCTTTGATTATGAACTGAACCAAACCGTCACTTAATGATATTTGATCCTGAGTTAATTGCCTAAATTGAAAAATTTGAGTTAACCTAACTTTGATACTGAATTTCGAGGAAAAGGGGGATATTAATCTCCCTAGACAAATTAATTAATAAAAATTCAAACTTTTCAGCAGTCGGAACCATCATCGCATTTGCATAATTTTCAACTTACAAAGTGAATAATTCGTCGAACAAGGGAAATGAATTTTTCTTATGTGTTTTGGTTTTTGGCTTCGGTACCGAAACGAATTTCTCTTCAGGAAGCAAAATAATTTTTACATATGGATCGCACGAACCTGAAAAACAGATTGTACTTAATTTAATATTAAATCAAACTTCATTTTATATTAATAAATGGTACAACTATTTAATAAATGGCATTTGTTTTATATAATATATAGGCACGGGAAATAGTACGATAACTGCATATATGATTATCTCAATATCGTTTTTAGAATATTGTTCTGCCGATCTTCCTTTATCGGGAGCGTCAAAAATGACAATGCTTAGCATAAATGATTTATCATTCGTTTGCTAAGGTTACTTCAATATCTCAAGTCAACGAATCGTTGACTGGGATCCAACAATTTTCACTCACCATTAGAATCCTTTCCTTTAAGATTTCGTGCGTTCATCACTTCAATCCTTAGCGTATTTTCCAAAAATTGCGCACGTACCGTCAGCATTCCCAAATCCGTATTTTGCAGTTCGTTTTGCTCTCTCAGTCTTTCCAAATTAAATTTATGAATTAATTCCCACGTTTCGAGACCGTGCAATTCAAGCAAATTTTCTACCTTTTCCAACCGAGCATCCACAATTTTCAAATCTGAATGATCGTCATCCTTTTTGAAAAAATCTTTGAGGATATGAACGGTGACCAGCAAATTTGAAAAAAAACTGGGTGGCCTTCTTTTCTGAAAATTAAGGAAGATATAACGCCACTATTAGATTTTTTTTTTCAATTTATTGTTTTTATTTATGTTTATTAAGTTTTTATTTTCAAATAAATTGTGTAATCAGTAATTATAGTGCAAATATAAAGGAAAACTTCAAAATATTTGATTTTAAAGTTAGAATGAATAAATTTACAATTACCTCAAGGCTACTCTCCGTCAATTCTTGAATCAAAGTAGCTATTTTATCTAAAATTATCTGCATTATTCCTTTGAAATTGTCTTCATTCAGTTGATCGTGTAAAACAAAAAGATTCTCATCCAAATATTGCATTAATCTATCAACGCTATTGCATTCCCTATTTAACAACTCTGCTCCTTCCATTAGAAACCGGTTAATTGATGGTATCATCTGCAAGTATATTGGATAATTTTTATACTACATTATTCTCTAATATTTATGATAAAAATATGTATATTGAACAAAACTCATTACATAAATACAGATTAATTCTAAATTTTCTAGTATCCATTACCTTTATAACTAATGTTTCTTGTAATTCCGAAATTTTATTGCCAACAGTTTCAATTGCACTTTCTATAATATTAATAAGAGTGTTTTTGCAATGGTTCGCCGCAGCAGGAGACTGGAAATCGGCGAGGGCAGTTATTATATCCTCCATTCCTAATTCTTTGATAAAGGTCATAATAGAATTCCTTACATGATCGATGTTATTAATTGCGAGACACCACTCATGTGTTATTTGAAACTTCTGCTCGTATATTGCATTTTGACTTTCCCCAAGTCCTTCAACTTTCTGAGTCATTATATCCGCATAATAAACGCAACATCTGCAGATGTCCTATAAAATAATTAATTTTTATTTAAAATTTGTTAAGACTTCATTAAGCTTATCCAAAATACAAATATTATAAACAAATCTTAAAATAAAAAAAAATAGGATTTTGCTCTGATTCAAATGATCAACTCTGCTATATTTTATAAGTTATTATTTACATACGACTTTAATGTAATTTAATTATTATTTTTGTTCATAGTATAAAATATATTATCTATAATATAATTCATATTAAAATAAATCAATAAATAAAGATCTTCATTACATCAATGATTTTCGCTACAAAAGTGTATGATCCTTCAACATCGGGCCAAGCAAGTTGCTTCCAAAATATTTTAATCTGAAACAAGCATATTAGATATGTCAAAAATATACATTTATAAATTCTTTTAAAATAGTGATAAATAGTATAAAATAAATAAATATAAAACATTTCAGATTTTGTAAAAATTTCGAATTATAAAATTATAATCACAATTTTATAACTCGATTACCTGATAGAATATAGCAAGGGTGTCCACAGCTGATGAACTATACTTAACGCTTGCATCAACCGGTTTTAGATTATCCAAATCAGCCGCTTTTACTATTCTTTGCATGGCCTTATAAGATGCAATATCTAACCACTGAGCAACACCTCGATGAAACCATAAATGGAACTTGTTGATCTCATAAACATTAGCTCCATTGATGGACAAACCCGAACCTAAACTGGAAGAAAAATCAAAAATAGATGAAAAAATTATCTTTTACTTGGAACTCCATATTTTATATTTATATATTTTCCATATACTTACACGGCGAATCTTTGCAGAACTAAATACAGTTCGAATAATGTCGTTCCAACGTTTAACATTTCGTTCTGGGCTTCTTCCTCAGTTGGACCATCATCAAATCGAATCGGCCGTAAAAGGTTGCAAGCTTCGGACACTTCATCTTCTGTCATTTCTGAGACCTAATTAATTATAAATGTATCAATAAAAATATTAATTTTTTCCTTAATCCATTAGATCCTTTAAAATCTCACCTTTTTCTCATATACTGAGTAAAGCGTCTGAGCATATGAAAATCGCAGAATGCTGTTTTAAAAATATACATCATGAATTAAATGACTATGAACTAGAGAATCTATAGACATCTTATTTATCTTGCATATATTACCTATAAAAAATTTTATCGTAAAATTCTATAGCTTTCTGAACATCTGATCTTAAAAGATGTATCATCTTAATTAAGTGTCTCAGTTTTCCTTCCGTTGAATGATCCTGATTTCTGTTGTTTTCTATAATATGGTTGAACCTAAAAAAATTGTATTTTGAAAATTTAAAATTTCAACGGTTTGAAAATTTTATCTAATTGTCAATAAATAGATGAGTTACCAATCTATGGCACCCTGTTTGACAGCATCTTTAACTACAAGTTTGACATCACACTTATCCAACACTTCTGTATTCAACCAGCCGTACACGTTGGATGGAAAGAGATCAATTTTTTCTGGTACTTCAAGACTTTGAATTTGGGAGCATATACTATAAAAGACAAGAAAATATATAAATGCTTTAGATTTTAACTTTGATGGGTTTATATTTTTATACATTATTTTACATTAGAATACCTTAAAATGGCTGTTAACTGTACTACGGTATTTCTGTCATTTGACGTTAGCTTTCTTAGTTTCCTAATACTATTAATACATGACGGTAAGAGCTTCTTAGTTCCTTCCCAGAACAATTTCACCTGATTTTAAAGAGGAAAAAGTTAAACGGTTTTGGGTAATGTCAAACTGAAAATATTTTGTTAGATAATAAATATAAGGCCGCCTACTTCATCTTCGGATAAAGTATTATTTCGAATCGATCTGGACAATTTTTCCACCAATCCGCTGAATAAGTTGAAGCTTAAATGATGGTCAATATGGACATTTGAAAATTCAACCCATTGGGCCAAACTGACAGCTGTCGAACTAAGGCCACTTTGAGCTACGTGCTGAGTTAAAATATCCTTCGCCAGGGATGAAAAGTTTCCGCTCCATTGAAATGCTTCGATCTAAAAATATAAAATAATATATAAACTTTGATCTAAATAATTTCGAGTTTTTTTACACAATGGCAAGATTTAATACTTTAGAATTTTCCAGTTCGTGCAGAAGTAGTAGCCTCAATAAATGTCGATATTCCTGGGATGAAACCTGAGAATTTTTTTCTGAGCTGAACGATAATTTAACTTTAACATTTCCTTGTTTTTTTGTTTTTGTTTTTTTCTCAAGAGGACACCAATACGTTAAACCAGATGCTGGTATGCTCTGTAAAAAATATAATTTACATATTTCAACTGAATGCCAAAATTAATTAAATTTAACAGCTTGCGAATTTATAATATTTATTGTTCTTTGATAATAATATTACGTACACGTAGAGGTATACTGGTACTGCCGACCAATTCATTATCATGTTTTCCGGTTGAAGCTGTAATAGCAATTTCTTTCAATAATTTTCTTAACCCCCTAACACCTTTCACCTCTCCAATCTTTGTAATTTTTTCCCTTATTGTTTCTGCTGGATCGAAATCCCATACTTCCACCCAAAGGACATCTTCTGCTGGATTATCAACAGGTCTAAATCAAATATAATCGCTTAATTGTTAAATTCGCAAAGTTAACCACAAACACATATTACTTGAGCTCTATGATTCTTACAATGAGAAATGTTCCTCCCAAATCGGACTTAAGGTTTCAGATTTGACAGAAGTGTTGTATCTATGAGTGGGAGAACAACTTAGGTATAACGTGCAAAATGGATCGCTTAGTCCTGTAAAAAAAGATATTTTATAAATAATTTATATATATATACAACATTCATATAAAATTTCAAAACAGGGATTACCATTGGCATCCTTGGGTCTCAGATCTTTGGCTTCAATAACTTCTACATTAAGCAGTATATGAGGTGCCTCTTTGGCTTTAACAGCTTCCAGCAGTGCATTGTGCTTTTCATCTTCTAAATGGAAGGCATGCTGTAGATATTCAATTATTTCCGATTGTTCTTCGCTTGATTCTACATCGCAACCGACGTTGTGCAAGATCTCGAAGAGGATTTCGGAATATAGTTCCTCAATCTGATTAAAAAAAAAAAAATTCGTTTAACGAAAACGGAAATAGAAGATGGATCATTTTGCTTTGAAAATGACTTTGTCAAAATTATAAAACAAAAATTTCCATATTTTGCCAAAATAAAAGAGTAACAATTTTGAATTATCCTTGACCTATAGTTTATTAACCAAGTGAAACAAAATTTTATCAAATTATTTACCCATACTAAATTGCTTTAAAAAATTAAAGAATCATCAAGCTAAAAATAAATTTATTCCGGATTCTCAACATTAATAATTCTGACCATATTCTTAAAATTTTTGACCAAAACAATTTTGATTTCGAACCAAAATATTATAAATTTTATGAGGACAAACTGACATGCATGTAGAAACATAAATAAATGCATATAGTTTAATAAATTTTTTAGTTTAATGCATTAATCCTCTTTTAATCGTTAATTCATTAATGACAGCAATATTAAAATATAATTTTTATTAATTTGAAATTTTCCATACTTATAGGGATATTGTGTTCTATTTTTGTATATGAAAAAATTAGTTATCCAATTCTTGATATAATCTCATGTTTGTCAATAGTTATTTATTTCAAAATTTTCAATTTATCAAGTACATTTTGACGAACTTCGAAATATATATAGCCATTTGACTTATTGAGTGAGGAATGTCACTCCAATTACCATTAGAAGTTGATTATAAATGATCAACTCCTTTGTCAGAAATAAATTCCTAAGACTTTTAACTGGTAACTTAAGACTGAGACTTTTCCTAAGCTTTTCGAACGTCAAAAATTAAGCAATAAATTTTTTTCATTTTTAAAATAAAAACTCAGGGTTCCGTTTGAAAAGTAATTTAAAAATAAATTTTTCATCAATCTTTCATATTTCATGTGTTTGATAGATTAATACCTCGATATTCTATCAACACTTTACATTATACAAATACAGAATAACGAGGACCGGATTATGGAAAATTACGCGACTTTGAAGAGATATTTGCTAACGTGCAATTTTAGCCGAAACTAAAATTTTCAAAAAATCCTAATTTACTTTGTAAACATCAGCGACAAAAAGTTAAATGCATATTATGCATTTATACGGATTATCTGAAAATAACCATCAGATTTTTAACATGAAATTTTAAATTTTATAAAAAAAGATTTTAAAAAAAATTAAATATTTTTTTAGGGTAAACTTTAATTAAGGTTTACCATAAAAAAATCAAAAAAGTAATCTGATCATCTCTAGAACTTATAAAACATTTTCAAAGATAATATTCGAAAATTCAAATAATAAAAACCTTTTTTTATTGTCTTGTTTGGATTTTATACTATGCTGCATTGTCTTGGAATAAGATTTTATAAAATTTCTTATTACAATTAATCAAATCGCCGCAAATTTGCAATTATGAAAAAAAATGAGCCAGTGATCACCAACTAAACCACTGTGAGCTTATTGGTTGGTTTTATGTATATGGTATTCAAAACTTTAACATTATTCAGACATTCAACAGCCATTTTCGAATAATGAAGTCATTTATTACTGTACTATGTAGTTATAGATTCTCAACTAATAATATAAAGCACGTTTTATAATTCCTACCATTAAACTGAGGATAGTGTGGTCTTCGACGATTAACTTACTGTCATCGTCTGCAGATACAAATTAGTTTGCTTTTGAATCTCCTCCTTCTTGACTCCTCGAAAGGCATTCGGTCCCCTTATAACCGTCAGCATAACTGCTTACGATATTACCAGCTTTTATAATTATAAAAGCTTCTATTACTAATTTCTTCAATATATAAATTTATCTTCTAACGTAGAAAATATTTAAATAAATCCAAGGCTTCAAAAATGATTGTTATAAATTAGTAAGAGAAAAAACACATTACATATTGTAATAAAAGGGCATTATAAAATGCTAAGGAAAAAAATTCTCGTAAAGTTTTTTCCTTTGCTCACTTCGACTAAACAACAAAAAATTGGAAAAGCATAAATTTATATTTAAAATTTATTTTAATTAAATAAGTAGTGAAAGTAAATTATTTTTACTCTAACTTGGAAAATTTAAATTTAATTTAAGAAATGAACTGCATTTTTATAATTATATCTGGCGAAACTATATAATGATTTTTTTTGTAGAAATTATATCGCGTTTCTCTTTTTGAAAAGTAATTTACAATATAGATTCAATTATATTTAAGCACTAAATAATTTTTGTAAAAATAAAACGAATTTTACAATGTGAAATCGAAAGATTTTAAAAGGCATTCAAACAGAATTTCAACATTTCCAAAGCTCAATTATCTTTCATTTAGTCACTGAGCGAATTCGAAAACATTACTCGAATTATTCTCCGTTTTAGCACTACTATAAATCAACTGGTTTGCAAAGAGGCAATATTTAAGAAAAATGTTATCGATTCTTTTTTGTACAGTACATTTCGATAAAATAGTAAGAGAAAAATTTTTATATTCTGATAATAATGTATTTTTATAATTATTTCATTTATATTTTAAGTATATATCATTTTAAAAATTTATTCATTTACATACGAGAAAACCACAGCGTAATTTTTACTCGAAAGAACACAAAAAAAAGGAAAATTTTATGTTAAAATAAATTATAATATGTACACATCAGATAACTTCACATTTCAGATAAAAGTAAGAAAAGAGAAATAAGATCTTGCGTCTTGGACATAGATGATAGATATATTTTCTAAATGGGATTTTGAATAATGGCCAAAAAATGTGATTTCAGCATCTTATTTTTCGGTGACGTAGGTTTCGTTGCAGACTGAACAAATTTCAGCTACATTTTAAAGTTTGCCAATTATTTTCAGTAGGTAAAACTTATATAAGCTCTCAAACAAAGAAGAAAGAAATTGGAAACCCTTAATTTTGATTAATTTATTTGGGTATAAATACATTGATGACTGATTTACGTTTTTACACATTATCAGAACCGATGATTATGTAACGAAACATGACGGATTAAGCTTACAAATTTTAATTATGAATAATGTGAATTAATCCATGTGTAAAGTTTTTATGATAAAATAAATTTTAACACTAGAATATTAATGATTAAATATCATATTTCAGACAATATTCAATATTGGGATGAGGAAAAATAATTTTTCATAACTTACATTCCATCCCATAGCATCCGTAATGAGTTCTCTTTTGTTAGTATTGTCAGATTCTTGGTCAATTTCCGCAATAGATACATCTGAGGTGACCTCTTCGCCCATGCCGCTGTCGCCATCCTGCGGAGGAGCGGAATCACAGATGGAAACTTGATGCATAAGAATCGTTCCGAATTTTTCAAAGAATCCATTATCAAGTTCTTGAATTCTGAAAAAGTAAATTAAAATTATGTATAATTATATTTTTTAACGGGAATAGCGCATGCAATGATGGCTGTTAGTTCAAACAGTAATATACTTTTCGTAAAACAGAAAATGAATAATACAAGTTTTCGTGCGCACTGTCGAAAACGAAAGCAAAAAAGAAGTCCTACTACTAATCATATTCCTTTGTTGCCTAATATAATGCAAAACAGTCATAAACTGATTAAGTTCATATTGTCTTTCAACTGAGAATGAAAATTGCTTCATCTACTCTTTTATTATTCACTAATAAAATAAATTTTAACCTTGCCTTAAGTTTTTGACTTTGGAAACTAATTTTTAATATTTTGAATTTCAGTCTGTAATTAGGCCAGGTTCATTTAATATATTTATGCCATCCAGAAAACCACGGCACAAAGTTAATCATTATTTATTTCACGATAAATATTCTAGATTTTGCAAACTTTTTTTATTAAATTGATTATTAGTACTGATGTCAAACATTCTTATCACTGTATATATATAAACGAACTTAGACATGATAAATAGGATAGAAAAGATGTTTATTTAGAAAAAAATATTATAATTGGGCCAATGTTAAAGCGCTGGGAAAAAAATTTTTCTTAACTTTAATTTAGTTTTAAATGCTATTATATTCGCTACAAATTTCGTTTTAATAAATCTGTAATGTTTAAGCTTTAATAAATTGAAACTTCATTCTTTAATAATACATTGAAGTATAGTGCATCATTAAAATTATACTCAGTGTTTTTACATACATTGAAAGAACTAATATTACAAAAATTTCTCGATTAGAAGTTCAGTTTTCTATCATCACACGAACTACAGGAATGCCCTTATTTTCTGGAATTTTTTAGTCTCTAATGAGTATATAGGCATCTTCTTTACGACAAAGTAACTAAAATTAGCTAAATCTGACATTTATAGAACGTCCACAAATTATAAAGGTGTAAATGACATAATTAAATGAAGTACTTTAGGTTGTTTAATGATATGTAATATCGACCATCATCTTTATGACGAATTTATAAAATTATCCACCACGCTAAAAAAATGAATTCAAAAAAGAATAAAACATAAGACTATCTTGCGTTTGAACATTTCTCGATTGTAAAATAACAAACATATAAATTTATTTTGGAAATAGTTATTTCCAATTTACGAATATTTGAAAATAAAAAAATATTAAGTAGTTCTACTTATTATAAAATTAATTATATCCTTTTAACAAACACTCAAAGTTTACAATACTAATAAAAAAATACAAAAATGTAATGAGAAATATTCAGAATAAATATAAATTAAAAAATCAAATGAAGGTTAAAGATTTCAATTTTTCTGTATACATTTCTCCTTATTAATGAAATCATCTATATATAGTGAATATGGTTTGATTCCTAAGTATTTTGGATTGAGGTTGTATTTTTTATAATTTAATATAAAAATAAATTTTTGATGGGTTTACCTTATTTCGTGTTCCGTTCTGACATTTGGGGCATGACTATTTGATTGTATTTTCTCATATAAAGTCTTCCACATAGCCTCTTCATCCATCGTTAATGGTTTAAATGCTCGCTTAACGATGAAACTTTATAAATTGTCACTTTTAACAACAGGCACTCTATATACGTGTACAAGACAACGTATTTGATTTTCAAATATTCGAAATGTTTTTAGATAAATCAATGGAAATATTCAGAAATAAACAAACGATTCTTTAAAATAATAAACTTCAAAATTTATAAAAATGAAAAAGTACATTTTTAGCGATAAATATTATTTTTAAATGCCACCAGATTTATAGAAATCATATTTCATTTAAATCGAATGTCGATAGATTAATTTCGTTAAATATAAATTTAAAAACAGCTGGAAAATAATTTCATGTTGTAGAAAGCATAGTTTTTTTGTACAGGGCGTAAATCTTACTAATGTTTCTGCGTTTGCTTGAAGCTCAGCCAAAAATGCGCTTTAGGGAAATTCATTGGTTTCTGACTAAAAAGATTTTTTTCAAATAATTCTAGTGAACATATAATGAAGGTCACTACATAAGAAAATTACAGTCATACATTTTATCCTAAATATAGTCTTCGGCTTATATAATAATTTTTTATAAGGAAAATTTTTGAAAATCAAAGGTACGAATGAATATATCATACAAAGTATGAAGTAGAAATGACTAGTGATTTAAAACAATGCAAAAGAATTTTTTATTTGTATCACATAACACACAAAAAAATTTCATTCATAGAACGATGCATAACCATTCTGGAGACGTATAACTATTGGATAATTAGATAAGTAAGATAGTACTTCTACTCAGAAGTAAAATATTTATTTATAATTACATAATTCGTAGTGTGAAAATTCTAAAGTGTCAAAAATGGTTTGATAAATTTTACAATACGATTGATGCATAAACCTTCAAAAATAAATTTTAAAAATTGTGAAAAAATTATCATTTCCATTGTGAAAATTCATTTTTCGAAATCGAAAATCAAAAATTTTACTCTTGTGGCATATTTTAACAGATTTTGTGAGAAATAAATCCAAAATAACGAAGTACATCGAAACTCGCTGATACAATATTAAATAAGGCATATTCCAATGTGGCAGTGCACGATAAATCATTTTTCTGCTGGCGGGTCAAAAATTCAACAGATATGATTATTTCATGTCAAATATGGAAAATTTTCAGGATTTCATATTCAATAATGCTTATATTTTTTATTACATAATCATTCAAACAAGTATGTAAACTAAATAAAGCATCATAATCACTTCTCTTTATATTTATATTTCGTATTTGTTGCTTTTCTTCGATTATTTCCCATGTTTTAATCCTTATTGAGGTGTTTGAGAAACTTGTCAAAATTTAAATAATTTTTTTATATAAGGAAACAGCAAATTTGTTTGACATTTTGCAATTATCTTGCAAATCGCTTAAACGATGCAACTATTTTTTGCTATCAATTACTTTGATACTAACATATTTGATTACTCCGATGAAACTTTTAATTTTATTTTTCAAAATCAAATTTATTAAAATTTTGAAGTTTTTGTTTGAAACACAATCTAAAATGAGATTTTCATTCATGATCCTCTAGAATATCCTGCACTACTGTCATTGTTATTATAAAACCAAATAAAGACATTTTTTCAAGATACATGTTCTTGAATGAAACACGGTCTTAAATAATGATCTAAGGTATCATCTCAGTATCTATGTTGTACAGACCCAGTGTTTAATTCAGTATGTAATTCTACAAGAACACTAAATTACAATAGTATAAGTTTCCTTTCTTTCCACATACACATTTTTCATGCTCAAATAAGCAGGCTAATAAAAGTTTTATTTATGTATATCAAACTGCAATTTATAGATCTCTGTACTTTCAAATTATCACATGTTTGACATATGGCAAATGAAAAAAGAGAGATGGGAAAATTATCAACTTAACAATTATTATTTATTATTATAAAATATTAATTTATATTATGAAAATATATTATTAATATTATATTTTGGAGAAAATGACCTGAGATAATTATTTTAAGATCTTGTTAATTCTATTAAAATGGAAAAAAATTTCACTTTTCTTATTTGTATTTAATATATATGTTATATAATATTTTGATTTTTCAATTTTTGAAACTACTTCAAAAAATTATACGTGAATCTAATTTAAAATACGATTTTAAACGATTAAATATAAACAATATAGCATGCAAGATAACTGCATTATTGTACAGTAAATAAGAAATAATAGAAAAATGTCAAGGATGTGAGATTTCTTAAGTTTGCAAATAACATGCACACGAACAAGATTTAACGATTCACAAAACAATTATTTTTAATCATACAATACTTAGATACACTTTAAAAATCTATGCAAACCTTCAAAAATTATTGCCTGAAATTAAACATCACCGAAATCGTTCTTTCAACTGAGCCTCGAAGAAGAATTACAAATTCGTATAAACCAGGATTTGAAGATGAAAAATTTGTTATGAGATGGCCATGAATCTCTCGCGGCACGATGAGATCACCGCCATTACGTGGCCCGTTACGTTATACGATTCGACATCTCAGACTTCCCGAGCTCAATCCAGAAATTCCGCTTCGAAGGCCGAAATTTTATATCGTTCCTCGTGGATCGGTAAACGATGGAATTTTAACTTAACTTTATTTGCTTGATTCATCGAATTCCAAATATATTATTTCAATGATCAGTTTTCAGTGGATATTTCATTTTAAAACCCTTGGTTTCGATGATGCTGCACTATATTAGGAAATTGTCACAAAATGCATAATTGGTCAAAATCCAATTTTTTCCGTATTTTCCTTTCAAAATATGATTTGAAATAGATGGGAAAAATTGCTGTTCCTCTTAATAGTTTTTCATAACGAATGAGACTTCAGATTTGAGGATCATTATTTGGAATTTTTACATATCGGAGCTACCATGAATATATCGAAAAATTTAAAAATTCTACTTCAACTTTTAACTTTAAGCTGTACCAACTTAAAAAATTTTATGATAAACAAAGTTATACTGCTGAAATAGCGGCAAAAGTGAATTAAATTTCTCCATAATTTTTAAAGTTATATTCCGATTCAGAATTTCAGGCAATGTAAGGTAAATTTTATATTACTAAGCGAAAAATTTCTTTATGTATCAATAAGATAAATGGCTAGAATTAAGAGCAAGGAAAATTATAATCCTATAACATAATTTAAAGAGCTCTAAAAAAATAACACACATTTTTATGGGAATTCCTTAGCTAAACATTCAATGAAAATCAATCTGATCGTTCGACATTATCGTTTAACATATGCGATGTCATTGAGTAGATTAATTTACAATTTTGTAATTGAAAAATTGTTGATAATAATTTCTCATAAATAAGACAAGATACCTGAACAACCATATTATCCGTAAAATGTTAATAATTATTGTAACATTCAGTGCAACAATTTCATGATATCTAAACATTAAAAAAAATATTGAAGAAAATATAAAAAGTAGATTACGGAAACCTTCAGCTTTCATTATTCATACTATAATTAAAAATTACATAACGACTTATAGTTCAAAATAAAAAATTATATTCAATTTTCTTTTATTGTTAATATTCAAGTAGAAAAAATCATTTTATATATCTTTTAGATACGAATTCTGTCTCGCATTTACGGTTGATGGTATTATAAGGTTATGCCAATAATTGGTTTGTTAGCAAATTAGATATTCAACTGAATGTTCAAAAATTATGAACTCAGTGGTAAATAGTAAAAGATTTGGACGAATATACTTTTAGTAAAGTTTAATGAAGTATACTTCTTCTGAATTCTTTGGAAGATACGTAATACATAGAAAAATAGTTCTGGATGCATCGAAATTAGTCATTAATTTAATATTGTCTAATAAAATTGCAGTTTCCTACATTTCGGCGACTTAATGAATTCGTTGAAAAGAAACAATTATGATTTTTAAACAATTTGAATCAAAATTGCACTTAGCACTCGCAACAGACTGAGGAAATACAGAATTATATTGGAGGTATGTTATATTGCTAGCAATCAAAGAAGTTTCACTATGCATTGACTTTTAACAAAAGAATTAAATTTTTTTACGGTAAACTGAATGCAATTCGACCTTGAGTTGTATCATGAGTTCGAAAATAGATCTAGCTTTTAAGCTTGCGGGTACCACTTTTACTGTAGAAAATATCCGAAACATATTGATCCCCAATACAAGTATCATTTTAGTACGATGATTGCGAAAATACTGGAGAGAACTGCCTTGAGAATTTTATAAATCATTTATTTTCTGCATTAATTAAAATTTCTCGTAATATATTTTTAACCGATATTAAAATAATAGATTCTGCACCTGTAATTTTAGGATTTAAAAAGCTAATTTGACTTTAAAATTGGTATTCTTTTTTTATTCATTTATCCCGTGTTAAACACGTTGAAAATAGCAAATAATCAACCTCATTATTAAATAGTACACGGAGCATTTAATAATCCTTATCAAAGGTGTAAAATATTTGAAAGACCCGCAATTGTGATATAGAAGATGGCTTACTCCTATTCATAACTATAATATTGAAATGCAACATCATATATAAAAAAGAATCATTAAATATAGTTTCAGAATATTAGGAATAAATAAACCGATTTATATGTAATCAATGCGTTGAAAACAATTTTAATCTTACATCTTTTCAAAATATTATTCAGTTGTTAAAAATATCTTTTTAGAAATAGAAAACTTTTTTACTTCAACAACAAAAATAACTCTTATACTTTAGTTTAAAACACATTTTCATCAAGAACTGATTGAATTATAAAGCTATACTTAATATGATTTTAAAATACTTTTATGATTATATATTTTAACTCAAAAAATTTTGATTCAATTTAAGTATTTCAAACAATAATTTAATATACCACTAAAAATTCTTGAAACAAAATAACGCTCTTCATAGTATCTGCCCTAAGCAATGTCATGTTTAAAGTATGATACGTATTTAAACTTGTTTAACCTATAAATTCTTGATTATGCAAAATGTCTTGCTCTTAAATTGCCCAATGATTTGACGTAAGGCGCCGATAAATTTTTTAATTAATAAACTGAATCGTCTTCTAAATTTTTAGGTGATAAATCAGTAATTTAAGAATATCTGTTAAAAAATTCAATTTATATTATTTTTTCTAGCAGAGTTTGAATAAAGTAAAATCGTAATTTCTGATCGAAACATTAAATCTATTTCGCATGATAATTTAGTACCGTAACCTGCGGAACTGTCATGAAGATCAAATAATTATTGGCTTTATCACTAAAAATAATCTACATTGGCTGAGTTATTATTAATATAAGATTCTAAAGTAGAAAAAACCTCAAGTGGAAGATATTAAAATTATTATAACACATCTTGCAAAAGTGCAAATCTGAAATCCCGATTAGTTCAGGATTATAATAAGATCACTGAGTAAGGTTTAGTCAAGTACAATACACGTGAAAAGTTCAACAAAATATTTATTTTGTAATTTTTTCCATGATATATTTAAAAATATTTACTTCGAATGTTTGATTTTTTTCTGAAATGTAGATAGAGAAGGAAATTTTTGGAGGAAAGTAGACTAATATCATCTCCCTATAATTGAATGTATGAATACTATTGATTTCGCCAAGCCATTCTTTGTCGAGCCATGCATAATTGTAAATCCTCTTAAATAAACGAAAAAGCTTACGAAATACCGATTTACGACACCCCATTCGAATTTGCATGTATAAATGGATTTACTAATCTTCAAATAATCAACAAAAATTTGAAAAATTTTATAAGCATAATTTTATTTTATTATTCAAGTATAAGTTTTATCGTCGTGCCCCAGCAAGATAATTTAAGCTCTCAAAAAGATGGTGAAAGATAGTATTTTGTGTGATGTGTGATATGCATAGGAAAAGCGGGATTATAACAGAGTGGGAAAATCTAATCCTTTAGCGATTCGTAGATTTTGCATTGAATAATTCGCAAATTATTTCAGCTAAATGAATAAATGTGAAAAAAAATTGGGAATAACATGCTTCGTGAATGAGCGATCAAAAATGGGGCTTCAAGTGAATGAGTTTTATATTATGCCACCCATCCGGCATATTCAAAAGATTAAAAACTAATTTTCTCTTCAATAGTATAACCATCAAAGGCTTATAACAAACACCTGTGGGAATAATTAACCTTCCATCACAATTTTGGTTTTGGTAGGAACTTCAAAGGAGCGCATATCCCAGTTTGAAAATTAAGATAATATTCATCATGTTACTAGTTTTCAATAGTTTATCCTCCGCCTGCATATTTTAATGGTGTCAGCATCTGATGGTAATAAAATAATTTTAACATCTTAATGAGATGTTTACGGTGTGATTTTCGTATATTCCGCAGGCGTTTCATGTTTCAGTTTGCTTCTGAATTTCTTATTCAAAGCACAACTACCAGCACGAGCATCAAATGTCACGCACTTGCAGTCAGTACAGAAAGCTTTGCTATGCATTAGACGATGTGTATTTTACAAAATAATTTATAATGAGAGTATGAAATAAATATTTCATATAATTTTCAAGTCTTTTTAATCATTCAAAGTATGAAAACGATCATGACTTCTTCGGCGCATTTTCAAGAATACCGATGAGGTGTTTTCTTTAGGAATTGTTAATGCATATGATTTAGATAGTATATTTAAATATTTTGGGGATGTTTTAAAAATAGAGCCCGTTTTGGGTTCGAAAATGATGAAGTCAGGAAGTGAAATGTTGCAGCAACTCGTCAAAGTATTTGATCTGGTTTACGTTCCTCGTGTATCCCTTTTAATGAACCATTTATAGCAACTGTTTTTTAGAGATCCTACATGTCGGATGAAATAACAATTGTTAAGAATTTCTTATTATAATTAATTCATAGTTGCATAAGTTGCAGTAGCAGTATTCCGAATCTCTGTAATGCTCCTTCTAAAATTCTGCCTAACGTTTGTCTGCAGATTTCTTTTTAAATATAAATGGACCTCTTAACAAGAGTTATTGGGTTAATTGAATTTCATAACCCCTAATTTATTGTCAAAAATTTTTGTGGCGATCCAATCTAATGAAATGTGCAATTTCATGATAACACTGAAAATAATTGAGGGAGGTAAATATATTTATAAATGTGTATTGCTTTTAACCGTTCTGCCGAGCTGCTGATCGATTGGTTTTCTGTTTTTGTATTTTTTAAATTCGGGCCAAACTTATCTATATATATCTCATATCTCTTCTAAGGTCTACGTTGAAAAAAAGCATAAATTCAGCTGAAAGCTTTTGCATTTGGCAATCAAACAATCGGAACACGCGCCGCAATTCAAATGACGTAGTTTCAGTTTGTCCATATTGCACTCATTCAGTTGTATGCTCGTAAGTGTGCCGACATCTCCGAGGAGATCAGCACGGAGTGTTTGTAAAGCTTTTCCGCATCGGGTATGCCAAGGTAGTAAAAGGAAAAGAAAAAATTCATTTACCATACCTTTTTTCATATTCGCAACTGTCATCTACATTAAATAACGGCTTAATCCTTCGGCCCCTCCAACGTATCCACATTTCAATAAGATCAGCGAACCGTGCTTTGGACTGGCTGCGAATCGCGTTTTCCCCAAGGGCGGAGTCGCCGTTTGGGGCTGAGATATTTTTCCCGGTGTTCCCGCATTCCGTGTCATCGAAACTCGGGTTGTTGTAACCCACAATCGTATTGCCTTTTCCGCTCCGGCAGAAATTAATTTTAAACAAATCACAACAGCACATCATGCCTTATAATGAATCTATTTTAATGAACGTCAGCTCGGGTCGATTTCGGATCCTTCTAATTGAATGCAGTCATTAGAAATAAACTACACTGAATTAAATGATAACATAGCTTTGTTTGCTATTTCCTTATGTATTATTCACTTGAAGAGCAAACTCTTCAGTTGGCAAAAGTTATTTCGAATTAATATAAATACAAATAAAATTAAAAAATATATACATATAAATTTATAAATATAAATGTACGTATATTTAAAGATGAGTTTTCGCTTTTGCAACAAATTTTCAAGCTTTATCATTTTTTTAATATAAACATGATAAGTTTAATAACTTGTCCCATTTTCTTTTAATTTCTACGGGAATATTACATAGGGTTTTAAACTCAGCTCAAATTATATTTAAGCAATTATTATTTATTTTCAAAGTCTGTGGATTCCTAACGTATAATTCATCTTATATAAAAACCGAGATACATAAATAGATTAAATTTATCACTTAAATATATTTATGAATAAAATATCTTTCCTAAATTTCCACGATAGAAAGTGTTTTAAATTTCTCCATCATTCATACTCTTTCTTATAAAAGTGCTACAAAAATTATTTTAGATAGTCTGACTACAAGTTAAAATAACTTTCATGATTTTAGCTTTAACAATTATGTAAAACAAAATATTTAGAAGGTCAGTCAATTCCTGTCAATAATGGACATATAGAGAATTTACATTTTAAATTTATCAGAACAGTTGGATGTATTTATTGATAAAACAGTTCGTTTGCATATTGTTTCATTAAATTCTTCAACAAATAAGGGACTAAATCAGATAATTTGTGCAATTTTTGTTTATATAGATTATACAATAATTTGGTAATTTCTATAATATAGAGAAATTTACAGAAAATATACACATATGAAGGAAAGGATCATCTAAGAAAAAATTACATAAATACAATTTTCTTTAAAGGAAGTAAAACTCATAGTAGACCACATTTTTCCTTATATTCTAAAGAGCCGCAAGATTTTTACTATGGAAAGTTAGCAAGTAAACTGTAATTCCAATTAGGTAGATGGGTAATTGAGTAAGGTTTTAATTGTCCCCAAAACAAAAAATTTAATTGTAAGTAAAAAATTTATAAATGATAATGAAAGACGAGGAGACTATGAATCTTAAAGGTTACTTGAGAACGTTTGCAAATCTTTTTCATGTAATATTTGAAAATGTTAACTATACGAATAATAATAAAAATTAAAGAATTGAACATCGTTTTACTTTTTATTGCAGAAAGCATTAAATTCTTTTAATCATAAAAATATTATAAAAATTATTCCAGATGGAAATTATGCACAAGCGATTGATTGCTAAAACGTAATTCACCCAGTGAAATGTTGTGTAGAATTTCTATTTTACAATAAGTTTAGTAAATATGAAGAAAAGTAAAGCCGAGACTGAGAGCGATCGATCAGAAATTCAGTGAAGAAGACCGTAAAAAGAAGGTGCTTGGCTAACAGTCCGAACAATTGCTCTCGCAGGAAATTGCAAAAGTCATTTCAGGTTCGGGTCTCGAAGGGAAGACCACGAAGATTTCAACTTGGACACCATTAGCATATATAGGAAACGAAGAATTTTTTTCAAGGACATGAGCCAGGATTTTGGGAAAAAAAATTGTCCTTCGATTTGAGTTTTCTTCTCGGATCGAATTAGCCACTTAATGGAAACACTTTGAAAGTTCAATTTTCAGGTTAACCGCTTCCGAAGTCCGCTTTTCCTTAATTCTGGATTCAAAAATTTCAATTATTTATTAAGATATTTACACTTAAGCTCAAGTAACTCCAAAAAAAGAAAATTAAAAAAAAATATCGGCAGATGAACCATTATTATCTAAAGAAATATTCCAAGTATGGCGTTATTGCTTCAAATTCAGAACTTAACGTACTGATGTAATTTTATGTATAATACAATAAGTAATAACCCTGCAATTATTTCAGTAATCCTCTGCCGTCTGTACAGTGTCAATACCTGCAACCT
Organism: Ricinus marginatus; assembly: GCA_028565995.1. NCBI lineage: Eukaryota > Metazoa > Arthropoda > Insecta > Psocodea > Ricinidae > Ricinus > Ricinus marginatus. The sequence continues at coordinate 36,316 of JAOWBB010007437.1, forward strand.
GTTACTTTGAAGATCATAATTATGATTTATAATTATTCATCGACAAGGTCTCGTCCAATTATCTAATACCTTGAGCAGTGGTAATTTAAAATATTTAATTTTTTGCATGCAATTGACTGAAAGTCATTAAAAAAATACGAAAAATATATAAAAATCATATCATAACAAGAGTGCAAATAGTATTATCCGACTAAATAAAGAAGACAGGCAAACTAAAATATATTATCTGGTTATAGAGTAACTGAATCCACAAGTAAATGATGCTATTTAATATATTGATTAAAGAGAAAAACAATACGATTAAAATACGGCTTGTTAAAACTAATCGATATGTTCTGATATTTCATTTAAAATTTTTTTAACAGGCACTCCGAATATCACACATATAATGCTCACGGTTTAATAATAACGTGCATGAAACTGAAACTGAAATAAAATTAAAAAAAAAAAATTCGATAAAAGTTGTTTCAAACCCGAATGAGAACTTTACGAAGTGATTTTGAATATTTTCTTGTTATGGTTTTTGACCCTAACAACCGGCTGAAAAATAAAGCAATGGGATTGGTTGAAAACTCACTGCCGTAAAACTTAATATTGGTCGATCATTGTCCAAGTATGGGGATACATATTCATTAAATTTTTACTTTTTCCGACTTTTTTTTTAGGGGGACAAAATTTTATTTTCGTTCAACCTGAAATAGCTTTTCCTACGTATTACTCCTTTATTCGTATTTTTTGATTGATATTGCTGGATTAGATGCTTAAGAATTTATAACATGTAGCCTATTCTCAAATAAGCGGTTTTGGTATTTGGGAATTGATTTTAAAATAAATCGGGTTTGACTTTTGGATGTCTATCATATCACGTAGAAATCATATCATTGTGGATTGTGCAGAAATTGTTCAAATTCTAAATTTTATTTAATACAAAACTTCGCCAATTTCGATACCACTCCCGAAGACGATTAACATCCGTTTAGAAAATTGTACACCATTAACATTACTACGAAATTGTTCCATTCAAAGGATGAATGTAATTATTATTGAAATATCATTTCATACTCATTTCTACAGTTTAGTTTCCATGCCTGAATTTAAATGGAATTTTAAATCCCGTAATAAACTTAGTTCGGCAAATACCGTGACGTCACTTCCTACGTCACGGTATCTGAACAGGTACGTTGCATAAAGAGAAGCTGCACGTGATTCATTAGTATAAAAAAACACCTTCATTTGTGTTTAATATTTGCTGAAATACTTAAATGGGGATTTTCGTATCTTGACGTAAGCAAGATGCTTCTGAAATTGGTCGAAGGTTTAAAAAATTGCTTTAACTGCATGAAATTTTCAATTCCGCATATAAAGAAAGAACTGAAACAATAAACATCTAAAAAAATTGCTGTAATGATACTTTTAATTATATATCCGGGGAAATAAATAATTCTTTCCTACATCAATTTCTTGCGTTTTGCTTCATCAGGTCACTTTTAAACATTATATAAACCGATGAAGGCATCTTTTCTCCACGACAGCAACAGTACTTACTCTGGTGATGGCATCACGTTCTTTTTTGCTCCTATAATCGAAGCCATTAGACCGGCCTCGTTCGGCCTGTATAACTTAAGTAGAAGCGACGAGGAGCAGGCACCACTCTTTCGCACTATCCACTTCGCCATTTTACGTTCATAAGACAATGAATCTTTAAATCAAAAGCTAAAATCATATGAAATCTTTAAGAATAAATAATCATTAAGCACAAATGTCAGATTAGCGGCGATTTTCTAACGTTGAAGATTTTTTTGTATTTCAATTCCGAAATGTGATCGGCAACTGATCCAAATTTGAAAAACTCTTCACTAATTGAACATTATGCAACTAAATAAAAAATTTCTTAAACCTTCAGATTTTAAAATATGATGTTGAACCGCATCCAGGCGTGAATTTTTATATCTGAAATCCGATGTTTCGCGGGGGAAGACAACGAACCAGACTATTCATTTGTTTGATGTGAAGGCACAAAAATTCCATTTCATTACAATAGATGTGCTAAGTACTTTTTCATTAGTCATTAAAATACATTCAAAAGTGATAATAAGTCTAGAAATTTTCTTCGTTGCATATTAAACATATGTCTAAAATTTTTATTCTAATATAAGAAAAGTCGGAATGGGGAAATTTTCTTCGGCATCGAAAGTTATGAATACAATTATGGGAGCTACAAAATTTTGATTCCGCTTTAGTTTGAACTTCTTTTGCAGGTAGTAAAGTTATGATGCTGCTGGTTTCTTCGCCTCTCAAGGGTAAACAAACATGAAATCAGTGCCGAGAAAAGGAAAATATTTGTAGCTGTATGTGAGTCATTCACTGCTGTTATGATACTCTAATGTTCCGTATCATATCGATTCAGGCTGCTTGTTTTGCAAAAATTTTAAAATGTAATAATATGTGTATCGAATTATTTCATCTGCATCCAACGAGTTAAGTTACGAGTTTAAAGCAAAATTTACGAGAAAAGTTAGATATGAATTTAAGGGGATAAAGAGGTGGATGGTTACAGAGGCATAACAACTTATTGAACCGGCAAACTTACTCTGTACGGGTTAATTAATCGCCTTTTCCATATTGTTTATCTCACTATACATAAAACTTTTTAAAAACTACTTGTCTGGATAAATAAGCAACGTAATTCAATCTGCAGGTTAATTTTATTTCAGTTATTTAGGGGTTCATCTCAAATCATTTTCCGTTGGGAAAAACTGTAAAAAAATTCGACTATTGCATAACCTAAGAGCACAATATCCTTAAAGTCTGTAGGTAATTATGGAAGCATTTCGTTGAATATATGGATAAAAATATGTACATTAAACGTCAAAAGCTAACCCATAAATGTTTTATTTCTTCTTTAAGAATAATATTTAATTTAGATTTAGTTAATTATATTTAAAGTTGTATTTAGTCAAAAAAAATCGAAATTGGTTTCTAAGTAACCATTCAGCAACACTAAGAATATTTGGCATGCGCCATATTGTTTGTTTCCTCTTGGTTGTTTTTATGTAAATTGTTTCTTGTGAGAATGGCAGATGATGAAGGAGAAACCAAACTTAAGTAAGTATTCCAAGAATGTATTAGAAAGTATATTGACACACGATAAAGTGTATTTGATGAATATATCCTAATTATACGGTTTTTCTTCTGCGTAAAATTTTTATGTCATTCTTTTTGTATCGTCGACGATAAGGTATAAAGCACTGACCTGGGAAGTTTAACTAAAAACAATTAAGTTTTTCATCACCTGATACTAATTTATAAATGTCGAAGTTATTCTAAAGTATTTCACTCTTCTTTTATTATGGGAAATAGATTTTCTTCCGAAGTTTCATCACATACTCTTATTTATAGTTGGATTAAATTCGGCGAAGTCGATTCGATATCCATCCTCGGGAAAGATACGGTCATATTAGGCTACGGAAACTATATTGTTTTTGTGGAAGTAAGTCGGCCCGACAAGAAGGAGCCCATCTACAGAGCGACGAACAACATCAGAGGCGATGGTGTCGAATGCCTTTGCACCCACAGATCTTTGTCTTGCTTTGCATTTGCCGAGAAGTGTCGAAAGCCGAGGATCATTATTAATGCTTATCCCAGTTTCGAAAATCTGAAGATCCTAGATGGTAAGGATTGCTTTGAAAATTTGACAAAGAATTTTTAAATACTTATACAAGAATATCTTATCAAAAAAATTTTCCAGCTTCCCAAGAGGGGCCATATATTGCCATAAGATTTTCAGAAATGGAATATTTGGTAGCTCTCACACACCTACCTTCGTACTCGCTAATTATCTGGAATTGGAGGACGGCAGAGAAGCTCTACTCATGTGAAACGAATATCAAGAATTCATTTCAGGTCCTCAGGTAAAGTTAAATACCAAAATATTTCACAATTTTTAAACCGTTCCCAAACGCTTTTAATTTTGTCTTATAGGGTGTCGCTGACGTCTCCAATTTACATTGCCCAGGCAACTACGACAGAGGGAAGATTGACGCTATGGGAAATGAATATGTGTTGCAAAAAGCTTTTGCTAACTGAGAATCCAATAAAGTTGCCAGAAAAATCTCGGCCTCCGTATGCCTATGCTTGGGGCTTCGATGGGGACCTTTATTTTGTAGATTCTGCGGGAAACTTCTTTTCGGTAGCAATTCATAAGTAAACGCGGCTCACGAAGCATGTTGATAGATCCCTCCTTTTTCTTTTAGTTTCATGATTTCCCAGCTTTTTCAAAAGATTTTTCCGTTGGCAATCGAGATTAAACTTCTGCCAGTTAAGGTCCGGGATAATAAAAGCAACAAAATTGGTTTATTAAAACCTAAGTTGAAAGGTTTTGCATAGTGGTAATTTTTAAGTTTTCTTAAAATTCTATTTTTTCCCTGGCTAACTTTGGGCAGGAGTTCAAGCAAGATTTCTTTTTATTAAATAAGTTCATTGGAAAAATTTTCTCGGTTGAATAATTAATTAATCAATATTTATACATGAATTCTACGGCTTATGTAAAAAATTATAATTTCCAGGTAAATCCAGAAAACAAATCATGCGAATTGATTTTAGAATGGAAAGGTGAAGGAAAATCCATCCCATGTCTAACGTGGCATAAAGGGGGTTGGGTATACACGGTACCTGGGAAAGTGCAGATCTGCAAAAGAAAAGCCCCCGAAGGATGGAGCAGAATTTTGTCTTTTACCCCTCAAGCACCATTTAAAGCCCTTCTATCCATGCCCTTCAAAGATATGCTCATTGGATGGAGTGAAATGGTATCATGAACAATTCGGATCTCAGTTTTTGGCTGAATGTGAAAAGCCCTAAAATAATAAAATTTAATTGTTTTTCAGCATGAGTTGGTGCATGTCAAGGGAGAAACAATAATAGAATATATAACAATCAAAAGCTACGGTTCTAATTTCGATTTTTTGTGCTACATTTATCCAGTTACTGATTTTTTCGTTACATACAGCAAAAGTAGGAAAACGTTCAGCGTATGGGATAAAAAAACAGGTTTAATGGTAATTGACGGTCAGATGATAGGTCACATCGGTCATCAGATAGTTGAAACACATCTTCAGTTCATATCTCATTCAGGTTTCAACTATGGCATGGACCAGACCGGGGGACGCGAACGACATAAAATCAAATCCAAAGTATCCGTATATTGTAATGGTACAATCCAATGGAAAAATTAGTTTGATCAATTTTTACGACCATTCAGTTCCAGTGGTAATGAACGAAATATACCTGACGAAAAATCCCCTTGACACGGTTCGATTCCACTCTTCGGGAGGAAAATTTTGCGTCGCCAACACTGAAATCGGAGAATTCTTTTTAATCAAGGCGAGTTTTACAAATTGTTGCCCATCCAAATGCAGATTTTTGAGTGTAATCAAAATGATAAAGTTAATCCCATATTGAATACGATATATATGTATACATACTTGAATTTTATAAACAAATTATCGCTCTATATACTGGGTAAAAAATGGCACAAAATATTTCTAATTATAAATCATGAAAAATTTACTAAAATTTTTTTGTAAAATCATCTCGGGAAAAGAGAGGTTCTACATGGTTTAACCTAAAATGGTCCTTTTTCAGTAAAGGAAGAATGTGGACGAAAATGAAACCTACATTGCCTGATTCGGCTAATACTCAGGTATCACTGTCCGACTCTGTAGTCTTAACTTTTTAAGACAAAGAAACATTCATTAATCAGGTTTTTCTTCGTTCCTTATTTTGAATTTTTCTTCAGTCCAATATCGGCCCAAATTCGTATACGTTTTACAGAAAATCGTATCATTATTTAGAATCGGTTTTAATTGCAAGATCATTATGTATAATTTAAAAGAAATTCTCGAAGCCAAATTCCTTTTTGTATTTTTAATTATTTTCATTAAGATATTTTTGAAAATTTTGCTTTTCTTCTAAGAGTTCTAATCTAAAAAAAAAAGAATTTTCCAAGTATTTTGAAATGAGGATTTATTATTTGTAATTAAATTAGCTGTTTTTACCAGGCCTCAATCTATTAAAATCGAACTCATTAAGACAAAAATATTTCATTCTAGAAGTTTATTACAAAAACTGCAGATGATTATCTACATTTAGTACTTTTTGTATTTTTATTATAAATTGAAGATCAATTGCTTCAAAGCTGAGCATCAAATTTTTTTCTTCATTGTCTACAAAATTACTTTATATTTTAAAGCACTAAAGTATCCTGTATCATATGATTGGCATGCTTATGAATATTAAAATTTGTGTACAGACATATAAAAGACAGAAATCACTTTTAAATTATTTTTATTTAGAAATCAATCTGCATAAGTTTGTTTTAAATGCCCAGATTGTAAATTTAAAAAAAATTATTTTCAGTTTCATGGAGATCCGAATTTAGAAGTTATCGCCACTATCAAATTAGATTTAGGAATTGTGAATTTCGCCTTAACGGGAGAAATTTCTTCAACGAAACTCATTGTTTTACCGATGTCCCAGTTATGCTGCAAATCGGGTCAGACTATTTTGTCTTACGATGTTAATTCCGCCAAGAGAATTTTTTACCAAGTGAATGACATCAAAATACCAATGGTAATAACTACAATGTGCCCAAGAAACGCGAAAGAACTTTTTTGTGTTCCACACAGATCCAGAACTCTGTGCGTCGCAGAAGTTACCACCGGAAAGGTAAGAAAAATTCCGTTTGCCGGAAACTCTCTATCCTGCGGTCAATAAAATATTGTTTAAAAATTTCCATGGTCAGATCATCGACAGAATTGTCACCGGGCATCAGCTGAAATCTTATTCCATCGAAGTGAAAGATGATTATTTACTGACATTTGGTTTTGATGGACTCGTCATTTTAAGATCTAATTCCACGATGCAGTGCATAACGCTGATGATGCCTCACCACAGAATGTCCACGGGCGTGAGGGATGTCATCGTTGATTCGCGTTGCCAATATATTTTAACTTTGGGAAGAGATGGAACAATTGTTTGCTTTTCTTACAGGTGACAATTACCCTAATTTTTGCCTCACTTCTTATTAGTGTTTTTAAATGACTGTTTTGGAATTGTTTGATTCTAATTCGAAAATTTCAACTAAAAAACCATGACATATCTTTACAAAAACAAAAAATTTACTCAATCACTCATCAATGAGATGATGGAATCTTTTATATTTCAGAGGCGAATGGTGTGACTTAAAGTTCAAAAGCGAGCAGGACGCGTTATTAAAAAGTGCGCAGTATAAGCAGCTGCTATTCGGTTCTACAGGAGTCAAAGAAAAAGGAAAAAATGTGGAAAAACAGACCCAACGGCCAGAAGGTGTTGCTGAAGAAGATGATGAAAAAAGAGAAGAAAAAGTTGAGGAAACCTGGTTGGAAATGAGAAAAGAGGAAAGAATCCGGCAAGATGAACTTCATTCGCGGAATGATAAGTTGATCGTTATTGAGGATCTTAAAAAAATTAAAGAAGAGGTTCTAGTCCTTGTACAAAATATTTTTTTTTTCTTAAGCATTGAAGAAATTATTTGAATTTAGTATTTTTATATAGTTAAAATATCTGTAGTGCAAAATGCAAAACCAATATGCTATTTCGTACTGATCAACTTAACATGATAAGAACGATTTCAAACATTTTATAAACATATGACATTTATCTAACTTTACATTTTCAGTTACAAGAACTTCTTGATGCTAATTTGAATTCTTCGCCCAACGAACAACTTCCGATCAGTGCCTTTGATTTGAATAAAGCGCAAAGGCGCAAAAGAACCGAAGATGCAAAGATGGAGAGGGAAAGAGAGAAACACATGCAACTGGCGACCATAAAAGTGAGAGACAAGATATCCGAATACATTAAGAAAACGTGTTGGGAATCAGTTGATATAAAGGGTATGGAGCTGCACGGAATATTATCTTCGGTAGTGGTCGAGAGCTACCCTCTGCTAAATGAACCCGAACTGATGGCACAATTTTGGAGGATCGAACGAACTAAAAGAGAAAAATTTTATCGCAAGGGTGACTATTTCGAGCCTTGGGTGCCGATGAGCACCAGGTAAAAATTTTGATCAAAATACAGACGTTAAAGATATCGCATCATCTTGTTTCTTTTATAAAATCAAATAATATTATTTAACTACGTTGCAGCATGCTGGATCTTCATCTGAGCACCAAGGCCCACATTTCGGATGTGAACATTACTCAAACGGTAAAAACTAAACTTAAACAAGATGAATTCGAAGATCAAGAAAAAGAAGCAGAAGTTTCGAATAAAGATTCTCCTCTGCTGTGGTCAGGGACAACCAGTCATAATTTCATTGACATTAGTGAATGTCACTACTCTCAGTTTGAGATGTCAGGATTCTGTCATGGATTAGTTGAAATTACGCTCATAATAGTAAAGTATTTATCATCAACCTAACTCTTCTACAGCGTTTCAATTCTAAACATAATCAATTTTTGATAAAGTTAAAATTCTTTTTTAAGCCGAAGTGTAGTGTCTTGTTTAAAAAATGATTAATTCAGCAAAAACTCTATTCCGACAGCATGACATCAAGGAGCTTATGATTTGGTTCAACAAAGAATTCAAAGAAACTTTCGGGGTGAAGGAGAGAGAGGTGGCGATTATTCGTGAAAAAAACAAAAGATTGAGGCACATCATAGAAGAACTTAATTTTTTCAACTTCTCCTCCGACATTTGTAAAACAATAGTCCTAGACCCAATATTTTCTCCGTATGAACAGCCAGAAAGAATTAATAGGGTGGAGGACAGCGAGGTTAATCTAATGTTTTCTTGTTAATGAAGCACTTAAATTAAAATGTAGAAAAAAATTTATATTCTGTCATTTTGCAGTTGTCTGCAACTCCTTATTTGACCCAGAGCCAGGAAGAATTGAATCAGAAAACTGCTGAAGCAGAACGATTAAGACAATTACTTTCTGTCGATGACTTCAAGGAGAAGGCTTTGATAACAATGATGGATGGGGTGTTGGAGAAACTGTGGGAAAACGAAATAAAAAAGGACATTCCAAAGCCGAAGTGTATGGTAAGTGCATAAGCTTCTTGCATCAAACCAGTCTGAGTGACTTACAAGTCAGTATGAATTTCAACCAGATATTAAAATCTAGCAAATGGTTGAAACTTAGTAAATGGAAACAACACGATTGTGTTTAAAAAATGATTTTCTGTTGGAAAAAAATCATGTAAAAGATTTTAAAATAAGAAGTGGGCAAGTAAAAACACTTAATTTGCACGTAAAAACTTAAAAAGAAACAATTCAATCAACTTTTCGTGTTGTACATGATTTCTACCAAAAAAAAAAGTTTTCGCAATTTTGGCATGAATTTGTTGAATATAAAATGTTTTCCTCTTTCTTTTGGAAGAAATAACTGCTTATTCAGCTGTAATTTCTTCATTGCATTGATGTTTAAATCAGTTTTTCATCCTTATTGCAAGTGTAAACATCACTTCGAATGTACGTTACTAATAAATGGGCTAATTTCGATACAATGTTTCTCTGTTTAGAATCGCCTTATGGGCATGGTTCATATCTAATTCGACAGTAAAAAAGTTTCGTTTTAAGTTTTAGTGCGATTTCATATTAACTTTGTTTTTTATGCTCTTTTTTCAAAAAAAAAGGAAAAATAAAATTTAAATACAGTAGTTTAATATCATTAAATAATCGAGCACATAGGATTTCGAATAATTTTATTATTTTTCTTTAATATTTGTCTCCACAAATTAAACTCAAGGGTGAGGCGACAATATCTGTTTCCAGATTACCACCGAAAATTTTCAATAGATGTTTTCGTCATTTCCGCCTTAGGATTATATGCTTTTTGACAGTTAAGAAAATGATTAGGAATCTTTTTGGAACAATTTGATTTTTAATAAGGCTTTGAAGTAAAAGTAGAGGATTAATTGAACTGTAAGACAAGTAGAACAGGGAAGGCACCCGATCGAATCATTTCATTAATGACAATTAATACAAGGGCTCTTGTTCCAGTTGGAAAAAGAACCGGAAAGTTATAGTGAAGATGATTTAAAAGACGTCCGAGCCTACGAGGAAGCCACGAAATTTCTTTTAAGCGAGAGGGAAAGATACCGAAAAATTCTCGAAGCCGACTGGGTCAAAACTGTCAGCTCAGTTCGGGTAATTAACAGAACGTACCAGGATCAGGCTGACTTCGAGTTTGCTTTCACGAGCTTTGAATTTGTTCTGGTCACGTAAAAAAATTTTGCTCACTGATGAAATGTATTGTTCCATTTGGCAGGATGTTGCCAATAGGTTTGACGAGAGAATGGCGAAGCTGCATGTCCTAAAAATGAAAGTTGAGTCAGCCATCAGCCAGGAACTACTAAAAATTTTCAGAATCAAATACAATATACATCAGAGATCGGAATTCGAGAGAAAAGAGATGGAAATTAGGTGAGGTGTATCATATTTAATCATTCTCATACGAAGAATTAAAACTTGGCATCTATCCCTTATTATTGTTTCTGTTTCTTCATATATATATATCAGTTCACACGTATATTTATTGTGATTGATGTTATTATGATTTAATATGTATTATATTTTATATTTATTCGAATCAATTTAATACATTTCATTTTAATTTTTAACATTTATCGAACTCAATTGCCATGCCTCAGAGTTTTCCCCAATATGGATCGCTACCTCCCAATTTCTGTAAAAATGGTTTTTTTCATTTTGAAAATTGTATCCTGAATTTAGGAATTTTCTCTTAAGCAATCATCCAATATATGAAAAAATTCCTTAGGGACGATTTTGGATTCGTGAAACACCTATTTAGCCTTCACTTCCAATACATGAAATTGGTAAGTTCATCGCTGGATTCTGCCTTACCGAAAAATAAAATTTTCTGTTTCCCTCACTTATTGACTTGAAAACTCAATATTCACTTTTATAGAATGCTAACAACACTCGTCTTGCTTTTCTTTTAAACGGTTCTGGGACTGCCTACTGTCAATTTCAAAGGAAATTAAATTAGATTTCTCCTTTAAATTTCATCAAAACTTAGTTCTTTATTATTATTTTATGAACTTCCAAAGTATAATCATGGATATAAAATAAAATTGGCTAAAATATCTTGTTTTTTTTTTTATTAAAATTGGTATTTTTCATTTATTACGGTTTATCTTTAAAGAAAGTCAGCTTTTACCTACTGTATGAATATTGTGTTCTTTTGAAAGTGTTAAAATCGCATTTCAGATTAAATATGATGCTGAATGAGAAAAAAATAGAAAGCATGCATCAGGAGTTGGTAAAACTGCAAGATATTTTTAACGAATGTAAAAACTACTACGAAATGTTGCAGAATCGTGACAGAAACTTAGACAAAAATTTCAAAAAGGAATTTCCCGATTTATCCCCAGTGCTTTGTGAACAGCTATATAAATTAAGCAAGTAAGAAGCTCAAAACTTTACGGTCTGCAAAGCAAGGTTTATATTTATCGGTTAAATTAGTGAATTTGTTGTAGAAAACGACCGAAACTAGTTCAAAAAGCGCTTCTGTTTTCCACGCTACTGATCGATCTGGGAAAATGCGCGGTCGCATATACAAAACCTGATTATTTGACTGCAGAATGCATACAGTTTCTGAAGGATATAGATGCTCTGGACAATAATGTAAATGCACCCGCATCCATTAGCGACCAAGCATGGGACATGATGTGCAAAATGAGGAGAGCTAAAATTGATTGTGAACTGAAGGTATCCCTAAGGAACGATTCACTTCTTTATATTGATTTGCAGCAATGACTCTGAAAAGATTTCTTCTAAATTCCTTCTCGAAAATCTGAAGATTTTCATGTTTGAATTTTGAAAGTGAGAAAGACTCATGATCGATTTCATACGTTATCATCGCCCATAATAATAGAAGCGGCTGTAATAACTTTATTTAATTATGTATTATAATGTAATTATTATGTTATAATTACAAAATAATTTTTTAAAAGTGGCTACTAATATTCTAGGTTTTTAAAATCATTTTTCGATATTTATATCAACATGCAATAGTATGCAGACCCCAAAAATTTCTAGAAGTTTTTTTAACAGGTTCGAGCTTGTGCCGTTGATTTAGGCGAAGCAGAAGCAACTGTGCAAGGCTACCAAAAAAGAATTAAAAGTGCCAAAGAGCAGCAAACTTTTCTTCAGAACGAAATAAACAACCTCAAAAATGAGAAAATAATGAGAGAACAAAACTACTCTCTCCAGTTGGTTCTCAAATGCGGACTGGTCGAAATACCATTGACAGGAAAAATTTCTGATTTTGAGGAAAGCATTCTGGTGACAAAGAATACACTCACCGAAATCAACGAGATAATAACCGTAATTTAGATCATAAATCTTAATCAAATTTAATTGTTATATAATTACCCGCGCACAATTTTTCTGTTTAAATGTCCTGTTTCTTTCCAGAGGACAGGGAACAAAAAGATCAAAGCCATGCAGAAGGCTGCGAATTTTAGGAAGGGAATTATATTCAAGGAATGGGAGCATAAAAAACTGAAGATGGAAATTGAAGATTTGCAAAATACCCGAAATACAGTGGAAAAAATAAAGGTTTTATTTGTATAATTAAATTTTTTCATGTACTAAATGAATAAACTATCATATTTTTAGTATTTAGTAAAATCATGGTATTAGTTATTATTATAGCTTTTAGTGGTTGGTTTATGTTGTTCCTTAAAAATTAAATGAATATTAATTTTATAGATAATTAATTTAACAAAATTAAGACTCGTAACTTTTTATTAATTAATTTAAATCATATCGTCATATCATTTTTATGCAATCTCTCCGGTACCGACAAACCGAGCTAAATCGATTAAAATTTTAGGTTACCAAAGAATTGCAGTCTATCCTTATAGGAAGAGCAAGAGGATTTACCGATGAAAGAGGATTTCTTTACTTGGAAGAAGAATTATCTGCGGTAAAAGAGGTTAGATTAATTTTTTTAAAACTTGTAGATATAGTTTTTAGATTTGTATGATATTTCAAAATACGGTGCGGATATTTCCTTTTTCTTTTTAAAAAATCGTTTCACATCTCGATTAAAATCTTTTAATTTCTTTCCTTAATTTGAAAAATGAAAAAAAAATTTGGCTTTTACCATCATGCCTAAATTTTCGAAACACTTGGAATATCCATACATTGAATCGCCATTGTGAAAGATCTGAATTTGTTTCATACTTTGTTTTTTTTTTATAAAGAATAATAACATTTCTTTCCTCGAGACGAAAATTTTAAAATTAGATATCTTGAACAAATATTTGAGAGCGAAATTTCAGTTTCAATATTCCTCAGATAGAAAAGAAAAAGTTCGAAGCAATTTGTTTTGGAATTTTTTTCTTACAAGTTTTTCTTTTTTTACTATTTCTTTATTTTTGTCTCTTCATGTTAACGAAAGGCAGTTTTTTCATGTGGAGCATAAAAGTCGAAAAGAGATCAATATTTGATGTCTTGCAGTGATATCTACAGAATGGAGGAATCTCTATATCAAAATTTATATTTATCGGCTGAAATTGTAATTTTTTGTGAAAAATCAGATTTTTAACTTATAAAGCTTATTAAGTTTATTAAACTGTATTGAACTCTGTAGCAAATATTCCCGTGTTCGGATGTGCTTTATACAATAGCACACTCAAAACTCTATAAGCGGAATAGAAATAATTTTTTTCAGTGTAAAATTGATCTATAAAACTGTAGACAAAAAGGAATAACAAATTAGACAGACTTTCCCTCTCCTAACCTAAAACAGAAAAATTTATATACTCAAGAAGCGCATCCAATAATAAAGGAAGGTATTTTTCTTGAAAATATGGATGACTGGCGGATTTCCAGCAGCTATACACTTCTAAAAATCATAAATCTCAAATTTACAAGAAAACCTCTAAATTTGCAAATTTTGAAAAACCTACAGGAAAAGGGAAATCTTTGAAAGAAGATGGGGCGCGCCGTTATGGCGGAATAATCGCATTAACCATAAATAAAGCGAAGTAGGAACAGGATACTCATGCAATTAACTCATCTGTCATCTCGTAAATTTAGCAACTCCGAGAACAATTCGCAGCTCGCAAGAAAATCACTTTTCCGTGAAAAATTTGCACGATTATGTACCCCTGACACCGGAATTAAAAGAAGCTCTAATTTATGTATAATGATGAATGAAAACAAATTTTCCATATTCACTTGAAAATAATTTTTTTCTCTTTATCCGCGCAGAAATTTGCTAAATCCCAAATGGATTTACATCGCAAAATTGATGATTTCACATCGAAAATTGACAAAATAAATCAACAGAATCAAGACCTGGAAACGAGGATAGCGGAGCTGAATGCGGACGTGAACGAACTGGCGATGAAAGTTGACAAGGATTTCGATGCAAAGCAAATCAACCACAATATGAAGAGGTAAATCAATGAGGTTTTATCATTTTATATTGACATAGATATCATAAACATTTTTATAGTAAAAAAAAAACTGGAAAAGCAACTTTTGAATGGTAAAAACGTTTTTTTTTTTTAAAAAAAGGCAAATTGCTTTTACTATATGTTAAAACTTTTGAATGATTTTTTTAAATTTACTTTTTAAAACCGAAAGAAAGAGAATTTGATCATTTAATCTAACATTCGGTTGGAGCATCATGTTGTGTGCGTATAGTAACTAATTGATGATATATATATGTGTTTCACAAGCGAATTATTGTTTCCTTTATAATATTTTCTATATAATATGATAATACATTCTGTTAAGACAACACTAAAATAATTTAAAAAATAATTTAGCCATTTCCCTACGTTTTTTTTCATACATGACGAGATAGGCATCGATTAATCACATCGAGATGCAACATCGTATTAAACAGTTTAAAAATCAGACAAGCCATGAATTCGTAATGATTGAAGTGACATGAACATGACTGACATGAACTCTTAATTTCAGAATGAAGAAGATCAGGTATCGGAGCAAGTTGGTGCAGAGGATTCAGGAACAACATAATGAGATGCTGATGCTGCAAACGGAGCTGGAGTTGCTACGGTTGAAGACATTCCCGACGCTCAAAGTCAAAATGTAAAATTTTTTTTCCGGCCGATCCCATTTCTGGGCTCGATGCTTCACCTTCAGTGCGTGAGTTATTTCCTTTGAGTTTTTATCTAATCGACTTAAACTTTATCTAACTGTCCAAGTTCGCTCTTCCGGTTCTCGAAATTTCCGCTTTGCTTGCGAAATAAATCTTGATTGACGACATGAACTGCCGTCACCGAGAAATTATAAATAAAAAAAAATTCATCGCTCTTGATTTTCAAATCCCGGAGGGGTACCCTAAAAATCTGGTTGAAATCTAAATTTTCATTCACCGGAATAAAACAGAAAAAAAGGTAAAGCTGCTTGTAGGATTGCGATTTAAAATGACGAAAGGCGTTCTTAAGGCGCTTGGAAAACATATAGATCGGATATTGAATTCTTCATATATTAAAAATATTCTTGAATTCTTCATATGACACACACTCACAGGTAATTTCATTGTTGGCCTCACCTCCCATAGGGGATTATCCCGAAGAATTCTAAGATTTCATCCTAATTGGCATAAAGCAGACGGTTTAAATTTACCGGATAAAACGGCGCATTTTGCAGGAAAATGGGAATGTACGTATCAATAAAGTGTCATTTAAGTTAAGTAAATTTTTTAAGTCGGCAATCCCTATTTTTGCCCTTTTACACCTACATCGTAATGGAGTGCCACCCATAAAAATCTGATTCGCAGCATTTATCTTTATCAAACGGGTAAAAAGCTGCGAGGTGGTAACTTTTCCCTCATAAATTCTCATTTCCCCTGCCGCACCAATTTCGTCTGCACGTATTACATTATTCCAAAAACTTTCAAACTTTATTTTAACATGTTTTCTGCTCTTTCTAAGGCTTATTCCGTTTCTCGCCTCTCCAACTCTGCAACTGTTGTGTCGAAATTAAAATTTCACTTAGCCGCAGGTTTTTTTTCGGAATGCGCAGCTTTTGCGAATCCACCAACTCGGGTATCCTACCTTTATATTCAGCTGCTCGGTTGCTGCCCAAGAACCATCTTAAAAACGAAACAAGATCATTTAATACTCCGATGCTTCCTTTCAAATTTTTCACGTTTTAATCTTTTTCGGTTTCCATTGCTCAAGATTGCAATTCCAAACTTGTCTTCCCTTTAATTTCGCCATTTCATTCAATATTTAAAAAGGAAATCTTCTTTTTAACCATTTCCCAATTATTATCTGTCGCAGGGTTCCTTTCTTCGCAGTTTTAAATGTCGGAGATCAATTTTAACTTTTTCTACTGCAGCTTTTCAATTTTTAAAACCGAAGCTTGTTTCATGAATCCGTTGTAAAGTCCTAAATTTCGGGTTATTGGTCTTCGGAATTTGTAAACTTTCCATCGGTTTTTTATCGTTCTCGTCTTGCCTTTTTCAAGCCTCGCAGAGAAAATTCAGATAAATGCCCCCGAACCTTTTAGGAAGCAGTCAATAATCGAAATGCAAAGTAACCTTACATCAAGTGCAAGTGGTACGTTGGTAAATGGTCATCAAAGAGAAAAATCTTAGGTGATTGGGACGAAAGATTAAGGGATATAAGAACTAGAGAGAAGAAAAATAATGGAAAAATATTGAAAACACATATCACGGTTTTTCCATTTGATTTTGCTGGCACGGATTCAATGGACGATTAAGCGAAATAAATCCCGGGGCCAGCTGAGCGTTAAGACGGGATAACAAAGTGCAGTATCTCCTTCAATATTGGCTAAATAACCAAAAAATATTCCAATTTATTTAGAATTGTCAAAAATTCGGGATGCGGATCAGGACGAAGCCAAATTTTTGGAAAAAGTCCTCTGCGAGAAAGCAAAGCATTCGGACTTCCTAACGTTAAAATATGAGTATCATCCTCCCATTTGAATTAATATTCTATTTGGCATGTTAGAAGTATCGAGTTTCCTTATATTTTTCGGCTTTCGGCCTTATTTGTTCCGCCTTCCTCACTCCATCACCGATTCAGCCTAATACCTTCGCACCAGCGTCAAACCGAATCACACGGAAAAATCATTATTGCTGCAGCAATTTGAATTACGCTTAAAACCGGCTGAAAAGAAGGAAGATTTTTTCCAATATTTGACTTGTTCAGCCTATCTAATCAGTTGTCAACTTTTATTTCTGGATTGTCGAAAAAAGAACCAACCTCTTTCTCTCCACGCAGCCAACCTTTCTACAGCATCCTACGTTAATTGCCCTAAAATTACCTTCTCTTTCCTTCGCGTGACAACATAGGAACGGGATGAATTTCGATGCCGCCAGAGATAATCTGAGAAAACCTTTCGAATCACGTGCCAACCACCACAGTGTTGGGTTCCATAAAAAATGGCCATATCAATAAATCATAAAATAAGTTTCAATTTTATATTTCTGGAGAGGCAGAAACACCAAGCACATTATTACCATCGTAAATCAAGTCAGATTTTCACGGTTAAGTCCCAGAAAAACTATCATAAAATAGCGGAATTGAGGAAAAATTTATGTGAAGCCGGTTCATCATGCAAAGAGGTGTCTGGTTTTCGGCGTTAGACGCTCATCTCTCAAGCCGTTCTTCGTTTCAGTTTATTAATTAAACGCTAACCTCGATCTAATTTAAAAAGCGAGAATTTCGCAGCTCCGTCCTCGCCTATCCTGTTGGAAGCCTTCCGCGGATGCTGTTTCCAAAGACCTCAATCAATCAACCATTCAGTCGATCTTGTCTGCCAAAAATTTTTCTGAATCTTCATTCACGCCGAATGATAAATCAACTTCATCAAACGGAAAACTCCACCCTGATCCTCGATTTTGAAATTTGCTTTCCCGGGAAAACCGATCTCGGGATTCGTATAAATTCGTCCAAAAAATGAGTTTTCACTAATCCATTCGCTGACCGAACAGATTCCAGTTTTTAACGCTGCGATTAGCAATTGCCGGCTATGAAGGATTAGGTTTATTCATCGTGGGTACCATAACGACTGCACCGAAGGTTCCTTCAGGGAATAAGAAAATTATCTAGCAACAGGATCTGCCGACAGTGTTAAGCGTCCTCCGTATATTTTTCCGGATCTATCCAGTGTTTTACTAAAAACGGGGAAAATGTCATTCTGGGAAACTTCGAATGCTAAAAGTATAGAAGCTCCAGCCTAAGTTATTCATAAAGCATCGGCCCTTATTTGCTTTAGCTGTGAGGAAAGAAAGGTACTGCAAGAGGACGAAGGGAATCCTTTCATTATTGCCTTGGGACCCTCCTCCTCCGAAACTGCAATGGAAAATTATTCCTTTTAAAAAGCCCTCAATCCAACTGTTAAACCAATGGAAGGAGAAGAATTAACTTTGTTTTCCGTTCCTTTGGGGGGTAAGTTTCACTTCTGAGACAACAGAGGGATGTAACCGATTATTGACTCACAAGCCGAGAACTCGGCCGAAATTGTGATTTCTATCGCGGTTTAAATCAAACCGGTTGCAAGAAGCTTTATTTTTGTGTATGTAAAAGGTAGTATAATCACATCGGTTAGATATTTCTTTTTGGATCGCTCCCGATTCATTTCCTTTTAAAAATAACATTCTATTATGAAGCTTCAGCATTTGCGGCCGAAAGAAAAACTTAATATTTTGGATCTGACATTTCGCGTAATCTGAAATTCTGCCATTCCTAAAGCCGTAATTTACATTTTTTCCGGCTTCATTTGAGAACCGATTTCTCGGCCATTGAAATTTCTTTGTGTCATTAACATGTATTTACCACTATGGGTATATATGTAACGGATCTAATGAAGCGCTGCCAATAGCTAACGAAATACTTACATATCTCTTCGGAACAACTTACTCTTACCGTTAATTTGCTTTGTAAAAATAATCTCATCCGCGCTCATTTTTACACTTTTTGTTACGTCTTAGCTCCTTCCATATTTTAATTTTTCTATGCAACTCCATAACAAAGTTAAGTGATATTCCTCTCACGGTTTACCCTCGGTTTTCCGGTTGCCCGATTGGAAAAGTGAAATACGGAAAGAAAAGAGAATAAAAAAACTTTATTAATTTAAAGTTGAAAACCCGGATCAAATGCTTTAGGTTTATAATTTCCTGTATTTTCCCAGTGAAGTTAATTTCCTCGGCATTTTTCGTTTAACACGTACCACTTCAGATTGGTAAACGTGATCCCTTCGCTCTGATACTTGAATTTATGTAGGTACTGTGAGGTTTTCCTTGTAAAGAGAGCTTTGGATACCTTCGTTTGAGTTTCCTATTTATTTTATCTATTTTTTCAGACTGAATGTGAAAAATAAGGATTCAGTTCGCTTTCAAAAAATGCCAAATTGGTTCTGTATCCGTATAACTGGTCTGCTTGCAAAAGAATCGCCTGGGAGAAAATTTATGTAGACTTTTTCTGGATGAATCTCCTTTGAATCCCAGTTATACGTTTTCTTTCATACGAAGCGATTTGGATTATGAAGCTGAAGAAGGAGCAGTAACACTCAGTGGTCCTCGTGCACAACATATTTGCTAAAGACAATGTGAGGTTATTGGCTGGAAATCATTATTTAAAAGTATTTTGAGAGTTGCTTTTCGTGTAATGAAAGTTTGTAAATGTCTCGGGAATAAAAAAACTTTTTTTTTCTGATATTACTTTCTTATTTTTATATACAAGAAATGGTGTCAGAAAAAGTTTCTTGAGGCTTCTTCATCTAAATGAAAAGGTGGAGAAAATTAATGAAATTCTGTTACGGCATTTGGAGTTATCTTCCAAGTCAATCCCGCATAACTAAACGTGAACATTTTAAAAAAGAGGAAAAAAATTACCATCAGGTCGCACCAATAAATATCACTAAAATGAAAGAAAAGATCATGTAAATTGGAACGACACTTAGCAATAAGACACAATGTTTTCTCAGATAAATTGATGGCTAAATGCGAAATGTGATAGATGAACAGAATCTACATCATTTTCGCTATTTTCGTCTCAATTAATTCGTATTACTCTATTTTCTGCAAATGACTTGAAGTCAGAACTGGGCAATACTTGGATGGCTATATTTTTTTAATTTTCCCGAGTTTGAGAACTGGATCCTTTTCTGCCGCTTACAAAGCTCCTCAGTTTTCATTAAAACAATAACAAAGCTGAGCCCGGCACAGGCCTGGGGGAGAAACTTATAATTTATGAGCGCATTTACTTTATAAAAGTGCCTTGGGAAATAGCTTGACATTTCATACACAGGAAGGGGGCAGCATCTTTCAGCAATTTTTAACTTTCAAACCCAAAGAACGAAAAAGAAAAAGCAACTGAAAAAGATCCCTCGAATACGTTGTGAAAAGAGAGTCAAACACATTTGGTGGCAGCTCTATTTTAACTATTCACATGAAGAAAGAGTAACTCCATACTTGTGTTGCATTTTCGGTCCAAGCCGCAGAAAATGAATCGGGAATTGTTTTCGGCAGAGGGACACGGGGCGGATCCGAAGAAATAACTTGCGGGACCACAAAGAAGAAAGATTGTCGAGGAGAACAATAAAAAAAGGCTTCTTGAAGATCACGGGCCCAGGGTTAGGGAAATCTTGAAAAGCTTCTTTTCACATTTTCATTTGTAATTCTGATCACCTTTTGCTCTTTCAGTGACTTGGATCTTCGTGAAAAATTGAAAAGGATAGCTGCGGAAGGTTCCCTGTCTCCTTGCCTTCTCCCTTGAAAATTTTCTCTCCTTCAACATAAAACAATTTTTTTTATACTTCAACAATGAAATTTATTGTTCTTGTTCACGGAGCTTTCTCGCGATTGTTAACAAGTCTCCTCACGTTCTTGTAGCTTAAATTTATGGTTGGCGGGAGTGATTTGTCATTTCAATCTGTGAATGAGTCCGATTTTGGATCTTCTTCACATCCCGGTGAAAAATTAATGTGATTAACGATCCAACGTCAAAAGTCAACCACTGCCCGGTTAGCAGAGATGGTCGTGACCACGGACGTACCGTATCAGATCCCGCTTACCCGCAGACGAATACCTTCGAATGAACGCTGACATCGCGATGCCGAAAATACGTTTCGAAAATTCGGTCATCGAATGAAAGTTTAATCATGGAAAAGCAATAAAGAGCGACAGCCGAAGAGACAAAAGACCACACGGCGCGAGGATCATTCCGCCAAAAATTAAGGTCCTCGCCAAGGATATTAAATGTCATCCCTCTTGTTCCGGCAAAATTTCATTTTCTTGTCTCGACCGCGGCAAACAGCGAATTTCCCCGATTATTTCGGAGGCAGCGCGATAAACAAGTCGACACTTATGATTCGAGTCGGCCGACCGTGGTCGACGCTTAAATTCTGATGAAAAACGGAAATTGCCGTCAAAAGAAACCGCACGTGATTTTTCCCTTCTTTTCTGAAATCACTTCCGCTGTAAATAATTCAAGCTCGATACGCTATTCGGGTACAAATTCTTACAATTAATCCGTCTATAAAGCAATTTCAGGTGAGGGGAGCGAAAAGCCATCAGCAAAGGCAATTGTTGTGATGTGAGAAAGGTTAAGCGAACGATTTCGGACCGAGACGCAATCAGAATAAAGTCAAAAATCAGATTTTCATTTTTCATCAGCTCTGCAGTAAAGTAAATATTTAACGAGTAGCATGCGACTTGGCCGCAGAGAAAACAAGGGTTTCGTGGATCTCGTGGTCCCGGAGTCGTTAACGGGAATTGACTGCACGGCTGCATTTTATATTTGCAGGCATGCAGAAGCGTGTCTCAGCTCGAGGAATGCTCGCCACCGTGTGCAGTCATTCTGCAGGTAAAGCATGTGCATATGAAACTTGAATCTTGCCTGAATTTGCTCTCTCCCCGAAGACTTTCAAACGGTTTTATTACAGGAATCGAATTTACATTCACGACTTATATAATGTATTACATATAAGTATTTTTACTTTTACACAATACATATATACATAATATATATAGTTTTAATTGCACGCGCTATTTAACCGGATGCCTGTTAAAAGTTTTAGAATCATGGTTCGAGATCGCATTTTCCGCATCGACGAGAACTACGGAAAGAGAATCGAAGAATAAAGAATTGCACGATTTTCAAAACTTCTTCGACTCAGAAACATTTAAAGAAAGACAGCAGTCGGTAGTCCATCGATGGCGGCAGCATCGCCACCGTTGCCACCACGTAAAAGCTCGGAACGATTTTGCCGCAGTAATTTGTGAATTCCTGTGCGAATTTCTCCTTCGTAAGTCTCGTGAGATGCGTCCGGATTTCTGTTGAGCGGGTGAGGTCACCCACCGTCGCAGAGCACACGAGGGAAAGTCTCCCGTCTTTACGCTGCTGGAAGTGCCTGCTCTCGGCCTGGAATTTCAAGCCGATCGTCTTCGATTCCAGACTCAGCTCCCCCTGCGGACTCTCCGGGCTGTAGTAATCTAAAAACCATCGTTCGGCCTGAAAACAAACGCGGGGGATCAGGACTCGTTCGAGAGTTCGGTCGTGCGTGCCGCGGAAAAACTTCCTCTGTTTGAATGCGAGTTTAGATTAGGTTAAACAGTTGTTGGAGCCACCACGCGGAGAAACGCTATTCCTCCGCCATTCTCGGGAAGATTTAAAAACTAAAAGTGAAATAACTTGTAAAGCTTTTAAACTTTTGCATATAAAAACATTCCCAATCCAAATGTTTTAAATTCGATTTTCCCAAATCTTATTCCGTTATTTTCTTTTAGAATTCTCATAAAACTGTCATTGATATTTCTCGCGAGGCGGGCCTCGAAGCTCTCTTGGCAAGGGCTGCCACGGCAAAAGTAAAAGCGGTGGGAATTCTCGGATTACAACAAATTCGGCTGCTTTTAAGTCAAGTTTGAAAAAAAGCCACGGCACCTTCATCCCATTGATGAACCATTCCAGTTTGGCAGGCGGATGCGACGGCGAAGAAGTGCAATTCGCAGTCACGTAACTCCCGATGGCATAGTTCTCCTGGATGCCGTCCACTTTTGGGTCCTCCGTCGGAAGACCTGCAAGCAGAAAGCCGTCTCAGACCTACAATCGACCATCCGTCCGCCGAAATCGAACTTCGATTTCTTACCCAGGACGGTCATATTTGCGTGACGGTAGACCACTTTAAAGTGCGGTGCCTCTGCGGAAACCTCGCAACGGTAGACGCCGCTCGAGGCATATTCGAGGGGACTCAGAGTTATTGCCGAAATGTTGCTCTCTCTTTCCTGCGAAAATCAAACGGAGCCAATGATTTCTCGGGAGAACCTCAAATACCGTAAATTTTGCAAGACGGCGGAACTGGGAGGGAAATGTACCAGAAGATTTACACCTTCGACGTGGAACGTCTGGATGCGAGGAAGGCGGTCTGGCATGTAGCGAAAAAACTCCAGCTCCTCTTTGTACCACTTCAGGGAGAAGAAGTGGTCTCCCTCTAGATCGAACTTGCAAATAAGGGTTGCCTTGTCCCTTATATCGATCACGGTGGGAACCTCAAGTTCCAAGAGTCGTAAGCTGCAGCCGACTGCAACAGAGAGAGAGAGAGAGAGAGAAAACGGAGAGAGAAATTATAAATTAGAAACCTTATGTTTGAATTGAAGATGAAAGAGATCCACAAGATAGAGGACAAATCGCATTTTTGGAAAAAGAGAAAAACCCAAAGTAACCGTCCATTGGCTCGGGGTTCCATGTTCACTCTAAACGCTGCATTGGCTTCACCTGAATTTTTCCCCACATAAAAGTGACGTTTCCTGAAGATAAACCTATCTCCACAAAGGAAGTATAATTTGGGGGGAGTGAAGCATTCCTGTGTGGTATTGTACTACACTACTGCATTCAGGATGTTGCAGTTAGTGCTATATCTGCACCCTTTTCCGGATAATATGTTATGTACTGATATACACTTTATATTTTAATACGTACTTACATGATGCTAGAGAAAGGAAAGCATTTAACAGAAGAACGTACATCATCTCACGAAAGTCATTTTATATCCGATGTTGTGCAAGTTTTCCACCGTCCATTGATGCCATAGGAGTCCTTCCACTGTAAACCTTGTTTCGTCCCTTGTTTTTAACCATTAATATCATGTTTCCCCTGATTTTAACGCAACCTGGTGACACAAAGAACGAAACTGCATTTTTAGTAAGGAGCGAGAACTTTGAAAGAACCATTTCGAAATTTCATCAGATTGGCAGATCTATGTTACTTTAGCCATAAGTGAAAAATCTGTTAGTCAGTAGTTAGTCATTAGCTTTGGCTGACTATGCTAGGCAAAGTACGGTGAATCTTTATGGATGATTCCAAACGGGGCGGAAACGAGGAAAAATCATTTCAATGCGGGTAAATTATGAAAAAAATTGCGCGTCTGTGCCACTTTGCCCGTTGTTCAAAGCCTCCGCGGTCATTCGGCTCCGAAAGCAACAGAAAAGCTCTCGACTCTCCCCGACAGTGATCATTCAGCTTGAGAGACAGCTCAGATAAGCGAGAAGCTGCCTCATCGCTAAATCTTTCATACCATTTCCGATTTTATTTCAGGGGATGTGGAGAAAATCCATTTGTGGTGAATCATAAAGGATTTTCCCCGTTACCTTCCCCTGTTTGACAACCTGAACCTGTCGACCACCGTTAAAGCATCACTCCTGCCGGGGGTAGCGTGCCATGAGACCATTAGATTGTAGTGAACGATGCGGAGACCACTTTTACATTCACACGATAAAATATTTCCTCGCCTTGCATTCTTAAAACGAACGTCTCGTAATTTTCTGTTTCTGTCGGATATAGATGCAGCCTTCCGAGTCAGCGTTCACGTGTCTATATGAGCCACGGCGAATGGAAGTGACGGCTCTTCAACCGCCGAAAAGACCAAATTGTGATTCTCGAAAACTTCGTGCGGAGCGACCCAAACCGCGGTGGAAGGATTTGAATTTTGATTTTCATTCAATTTGATTTCAGTTCCTCTAACCGAAATTCGTGACTGGTAAATGAGATGATGAGTCCCGAAGAAGAAATGGGCTCAGTTAAACGGCGGGGGCTGTCATTTTCCTAAATTTTCATCTTGTAAAAGGCGGAAACGGTCAAAAAAGACCGCCGCATGGTAACTAAATGTAATTGGAAAAGCAAAAGCTGCCGGGGGCATCTTCCTCTACGGGCTTTCACTCAACTCGGCCCACTTGAAATGCACGGAAAACCCGCATTCGGCCTCTTCAAAGCCGCGGATCACCTTTTCATGGGAAACATGGGAATTAGGGAATTTGTCGAAATTTCTAACGTTAACGAGAAAATGTTCGGGGAAGAATTTAATGCAGACGGAAAACAGCAGACAAATCCTGAAGATTAAGAGAAAGGCCTCCGAGGCAGACGGCCCGCGTCTTGCCTGCAAGCAACAACCCGTGGAAGAGATCGCTTTAATTGAATATTTCCACTTAATGTAATTATAAAACTTTCTTTTCGTTAAGAATAAAAAAAAATTCATAAAATTTAAACCGCGGTCGGATCATCGAGAAAGTTCGAATATAATTCGAACCTTGTGAAGCAGTAATAATAATAATATTGTTACAAACAGAAATTTATTACACAAATCATCTGATGAATAAATTGCAAAGTAAGTAAATTGTTATTTTTTTGTTCGGCTTTATGCGCGGGCAATGATAATTTGGGTTAATTCTTCGGTTTTCGGGCATGAATTAGCAGGATGTGAAACTGCGTGCGAACGAACGGGACCTTAAAAGAGGCGAAAATGAAACTTACGTGTTAAATGATTCAAAATTCCGAAATAAACTTCTTCCCAACTGGTAATTTAAGTTTGATTTCCTCGAGGAGAAATTTCAAAGAGTCACTGAAATAAACGGAAAGTTCCACTTCACTCGGTCCACTTCTGTACGCGCCCCATTTCGTTCTAAATCGCGAACTCGAAGAGCATGAAAAGCGAAAGAACTCCGCGGAGAAATGCAGAAAGGGGAAAGCGAAGTAGAAGGAAAGGATTGTCACCCTCGCACGGGATGGAAGCGACTGACGAATTAGCTTCCGACAGAGATCACGTCAGCGATTGCGCGTCTGCTTTGCTGTCACCTCTGGCGAAAATCTTCTGGAAACCGCCCGTCGGCAGAGAAACTTTCCCTGCCGTCGTTTACTCGTTGGAAGTTACAGCAGACTGCTCGGACGGATCACGCGACCATGCAGACGGCTCTTCCGGCATCTTCCCCAATTTTCGTGCTGATACGAATTGATGTCGATTCTGCGTTTGGGGCGAAAGGTTTGTCCACCCTGTTCCTCTTGGGTTTTGGAAACCGAAAGAAAGTTTTATTTTTTTGTTTCAAATAATGAAAGATAACAATTTCATTTAAAGTCCGATCAGTTGCGCTCGGCAAAAAAATATTCTGCGACAGACGGTCAGTCGCTTAAACAGATTCTTTCGATGCAATAAATAAATAAAACAGCCAGTAGCAAAATTTGCCGAGGAAGCGTCGGATGAATAAATAGTTCTTATTTGAGAATAAACATCCATAAATGAAAAGGAAATGACAGACGCAACATTTCGTTCACTCTTCAGTAGAAAGGTAAATCTGCTTACATATCTAAATAATTTTTAACTCCTTTTTCGATAAAGACTAAGAGTGAACTCAATTTAAGATTTACAGGGCCAGTTTGAAGACTGCCAATCCTCCATTTATTTATGTACAACTCTTTTAGTTTTAGGTTTAGAATGAGGTAAATGAGCATTCCAAGACGTCCTGTTTAAACATCACTTAAAATTCTGAACTGAAAATTGATAATTTTTTTGAATTGGAAAATTTCAGAATTAAATGAGGAAATAGGGCAAAAATTTGATATGCGCTGATTTTATTTTTAAAATATAATTTACATTAATTAGATAATTTAAAACATTTCTCCCAAAATTTGTCCATTGTACGGTAAACGTGAAATTTAGACCGATATATACTGTGAGCTTCGTCAGGATATGCCTAAAATTATAAGGCATCATAAATTAAAAATTATAATTTCTTTCGATGAATGTGGAAACGTGAAAATTACTGAAATACCTGCTGTTCAAATAAAATGTTATTTCTCTGTAAAACTTTGGCAAAACTCATAGCATGCTGATAGTGAACATTATCATCTCCTGTGCCGTGAATTAGCAAATAAGTCTTGTTTCGCAAATTGTTGACATTGTGCAATAAGCTTCCTCTATAATATCCTTTTTTGTTTTTTGATGGCAAATCCATGTAACGCTCTGTATAAATTGAATCTAAAATTAAATTTTTTAATTTAAAAATTCTTTTGCTGTATCAGTTTATCGTTATATTTTCAGATTTAGAGAGAAATTTTTATTTATTATATACATATATATAGACCTTTTCTATAAATATATATGTATTATTTTTATTGACTCACTATAATAAATCCAGTCGGAAACTAATGCCACGGATACTCCGCATTTGAAAATTCCTTCCACATCTTCTTCCAAAACCTTAGCTGCGGCATAACCACCATAGCTCCAACCCCAAATACCAATTCTGTTTTTGTCAATGAAATCCAACGAATTTTTCAAATAGCTGAAAATTACTTCATATTCTTCAGTGGTTTCTTTGAAAATTTTTTCCCTATAAGCTATAGATAATCATTCATATTTGCCAAAACCGTTTTTTAAAAGTTGATTTGATACCTCGTTACTGCGATCTGGTCTTCTATTTCGGCTGTTCCTAAAGCTCGGTATAAGGCATACAGCATTTCGGTTCCTTTACGACCGGTACCCCTTCCATCGATAATTCCATAAATAATGCTTCTGTTTGTTGTTAAATACAAAGACCAGTCAAAAACGAAATTTTCTTTGATCTGATGAGCATCTGGGCCCCCATATCTAGGAAACGGATTGTTCACTTGCTCATTTTGAATAGTTATAATATTGGGCAAAACTGACATTAGCATATATGCCTTTCACTTTCGATTTATCATAATGTTTCTAAAGTATATCTTACACATAAATAAGCAGTGGATATTTCTTATTTCCAGATGTATCTAATTCTGGCGGATAATATAAACGAACTTCCGCTTCCATTGTTTTAGTGATGTTAACCTTCAAATTAATGATCTTCGGTACAAGTCGCTTTTTTAATAATTCACGAATCTCAATATTTTCGAACAAAACACGAACAGGCTTTCCCAAGGGTAAAATCTAAAAGCCGAAAAAATTACTTTATGTTCCAATATCACAAACTGTAAAGTGTTTACTTGTTTTCAAGCATAATATTCCATAATAATTAAATTATTGAGAAGAATCTTTCCATTTTTCAGACTCACGTTTTGGTATACCGCTACGATGCCGGGAGTTGGCCCTCTGCAGTAAGCAATCAAATATGAAAAGTTTGTGTTGAAATCGACCGTTCCCGATTTACAAAGAATTCCCTCAGGAGTCATTATGTGGCACGTAAGACATTTTGGATCATTCCACCCACTTTCATGGACAACGTAAACATGGTCTGTAGATGGATGTTCTGGCTCGGATGCCATATAATAACTGAAAAATTATTTATCCTTTGACTATAAAAATACCATAAACTGAAAATATTAATATTATGAATATTAGTTTAATTTTCATTTTTTTAAGATATTCATAATTATTAAAAATTATAATTTACACGAGTCCATTTTCTTCATCCCAGTGCAGTATTTTCGACACCATAAACGTTCCATTTGTTAAAGCATAAGATTCTCCATTTTTATAAATGATATTAATATGATAATATTCTTTATCGGCCACCGTTTGACGCATTCGCACCAAAATTCTATCATCTTTGCTGAAGAATGGAATATCAAAATTTGCCCAGCCTCTTTCATTTATATCTTGAAAAACCTAAATCACATACAAAAATATAGCACTAAAACTCTAATACCATGAAATAATTGAAATTTCATAAAAATTTATAACTTATAATCTATGATACATTTGATAATATATCATAGATTAAAATTTTTATTACATCAATAGATTAAATCTGTATCATACAGAATGATTTTTTAACAATATTTTTCTGAACTATAGAATAAAATGCGGGATACTTTAAATTAATTCAATAATATATTACTATATAATTATTATAAATTATATAATATAATATTATATAATTCCATAAATATCCATAAAATAATTAATTTCTAACCCCCTTGCAAGCTCCTATATTCAAGGAACAAATTTCAGTCTGGCAAACATTTTGTATTCGATTTGCATAAACTACTGATAATGTATTATTATTTATCCATCTCAAGCCGAATACTAATTCCTTCCTGAAACATATAGTAACGAAAATATTTGAATCAATAAATATCAGCTTATTAATTATAAAATAATTACATTTTTTTAAATTCCAAATTTAAAAATTCTGTGTATAATGTGCTAAAAAATATTGCAGCTCTAACTTTATTATCATTATATTTGATTTACCCTTCCTGATATTGCGAAACAATTCTTGAAGATTTGCTTGTGAAATTGAAGTGCCATAGCTCATACTTTGGTATTACAGTTCCCGGTTTAGGATATCGAATTTTCACTTCTGTCGTATATTGATCCATCAAATCTCCAGGCTCCCCGTAAGTCATGAATTTAATCTCAGACACCTCTCTATCGTCAATGTTCAAATAAACCATTTGCTTTCCATTGGGTGAAAACGAAAGCGAGGTTCCCGCACCTAAAATTTCCTCTGAAATGCAAAAAATTAATACATTTATCTATCTAATAAAATATGTGAAAATTAAAATCATAATAAATCAATGCCAGTCTTACCCTCGTAAACCCAATCACAGATGCCGTTAAAAACTAAACCCGGGACGCCATTTTTCGAAATGGGAAAACTCTCTGATTTCCCTTTTAATGTTTCAATGTAGTATATGTTATTATCCTTAATATAAACAATTGAACTGTGTTGAGGAATCCATCTGGCACTCTGAAGATAAGATTTTTTTGCTAGATCTATGTAGATACTGAATTGAACAAAATGAAAAATTATCTTCATAACTTGTACAAAAATGTGAAAAAAATCACTAATAAGATTTTTTACAACTTACTTATCTGTTAATGAGTATATAACATATTTTGCGATGACTGAGTGTCTATAATTCTATAAAAATAAGGTAATAGTTTTGTTTAACACAATTTAACAAATATTAATAATCGGTAAGGAATAATATTGTATCTATATAAAGTTAATTGCAGGAAGCAAGATTAGAAGCTAAAGTTTCTTTCAACATATTTTTTAAATTTTTTGAATGTGCTAAACACCTACTGCTTGCTCATCGTAGCTAATCAGAACGTAATTGTTATCTGGCGAAAACTTATACGAAGTATAGTTATACTTTTTTAAAATTGTGGAGTTCAAGAGAACTTGTATTTCATTCGTTAAAACATTATATTTCATAATATGGTTAGTAGTTTTGTTTTGGAACTCAATTTCTTTGTCTGAAAATAAAAAAAAAGACATATAGTTAATACAAATTAGAAACAGTGTAGAAGAAAAGATAACGAAACAGTTCTATGAGCTAATGAATTTTGGAACCTGATATTTATCTAAAGGATTCATTCTTTTGCCATTTCATTTTCGCTTTTAAAATATTTATTTTATTTACTACTTTATCGGAAATAAAACTATAACAATAAAAAAAAATTAGCACTAAGTGTATGTTTTGCATTCATATAAAAATTTAAGGAAAAACTAAATTTGATTTCCTTAATGTGCCTAAAATATAAATCGAATCTTCGTCAAATTTCATTATTTGTATATTAATATTAAACATGATTGGAGATTATAAAATAAATTGGCTAAGTTACTAAAACAAAGAATACAATATTTATCTAAAGGGTTCATTTATTGTAACTCCATTTTCTTTTTTAAAAAATTTACTTTATTTAGTACTTTATTTAGTAATAAATAAATGTCTCTAATAAATTTCAAACGTCTTGAATTTTTCCGACTTAAAACCTATTATGTTCACATTTAAAAATATTTGCAAATTTGAGAAATGAAACTGAAAAATATATGCACCTGAAATCCATGAAGGTTCGAAAGAGGTCAGTTTCGCCGTAAAAATTTCTTCCAGTGTAAAAGGCACTTTTTTATCTTCATGTATATACTGAGAATTAACAATTTTCAAACAAAGGGCAAAAAATAAAATAAAAATCTTCATTTTCGATAAACCTAAAAATATTAATATATAACTCATTTTATCATCCATAATTTAAGAATTCCTACGAATGGTAAATTATATCTAATTTAAAAACTTTTGAAAGCACAGTAAAAAAATTTAATAAGTTTTAACACATAGTTTTGCAAAAGTTAAAAGCTTTTACTGTAAAATTCTATTAAATTGGAAAAATTTTAATTTATAATCGACGAATAAAATGAAAGAAAAATGAAAAATTATTTTCTTCTTTTTTCACATACTACTTCCTTCAAAAAGTTTCTTGAAAAACACAAAAATAAATTTTAATTCCTTTAAAATTAAAATTTTAAAATTCTATGCTTCCAATTACTCCCTAATTCTACCGAATACCAAAAGACACTAATTCAAATGTTTCTAACAGCAGTCGACTTTAACATGTATTTTTTTATCAACCAAAAAAGTTTCGAAAATTTCAAGTATTGCCTCATTCCTTTTTAGATAACTATAATTGAAAAAATAAAATTGTAACTGTAAGATAACAAGTGGTTTGATTTCAAAAACTTTTTCTTTAATTCCATGTATGAAATATCATCGTGGTGTTATTCAAGCAAATTAAGGATTTGATTAAGTTAAGATTGAGCAAATGATTGGAAAGAAAAAATATTTTTTTTAATAAATTATTACTTATTTCTTACAGTTGTTAGTGAATACATTAATACTGAAAATGTAAAATTGGAGGAAAAATAAGAGTTAATTTTCATTATTGAA
This sequence comes from Ricinus marginatus, assembly GCA_028565995.1. Taxonomy (NCBI): domain Eukaryota; kingdom Metazoa; phylum Arthropoda; class Insecta; order Psocodea; family Ricinidae; genus Ricinus; species Ricinus marginatus. Next base: position 68,316 of record JAOWBB010007437.1, read on the forward strand.
TTATTTTTTACAGAATTACACAAATATTTTTCAACTATTTTCCGAGATTTTTCTATTAAAATAAGATATAATCTGCTCAAATTGGATGACAACTTACAGAATATTCGACAATTTATGTCAAATGCCTACATTCAAATTATTTTAAATAAATAACGACCCTCAGATTATTTGTTTAAAAAAGAAATTAAATACAAAAGGCAAACCGAAAATAAAAATCATCAATGATTTTGATATTTCCACACAATATTCTGTTATCAATTGCTTTAAAAAAACATCTAAAAAAGTATTATTTTATCTATTATCTTTAACAGATCTTCATTAATTATTATACTTTTAAAGGCAAATTATTAAAAGTATTGTACTTCAAATAGACAAAAGTTGCATGATTGTCCAATATAGATTATACTGGATTTTGACCAGTAAACTTTATCATAAAATTTTCCACATTTTCCCATTCCTCATACCCTGATGCAACTAAAGCAATCCAAATTCTGAAACAATTATAAAAATTAAATTGAAATGAATATTTTAATTAAACAACCCACGCTGTCAAAGGAATTCTCAGTATCTCACAGTATCACTGAAACAGCCTGAAGAAATCAATTTTGTTTTCGTTTATCTTGAAATTTCCACCGTTCTTCCTGAGCATTAGTTACAGCCATTTTTTCTGCAGGAGTCATTGAAAGCAGGCGGGGGTCCATTGCAATCCATTCCGAATTTAAAATCTGACTTAACGTGATTCTTCTGGTAACATCGGGTTCAAGTAAGAGGGTCACTAATTTTTTTGCCTGAAAATGAAAGAAACTAAGCGAAGTTCATACAATCCCATATAATGACATATTATTAACGAATAATAAAAATGGACAGACCTGTTCGCTTAACACGCTTTCAACTTTAGCTCGAAATTTCCATTTCCTACTTGTTTGTTGATCATAAAGTCTTTTTATATTTGTATCGTCGAAAGGCATAGCTTTGTTCAACATAATGTATAACACCACGCCTAACGACCAAAGGTCCGATATTTTTGGATTATAAGGAGTCCCTCGCAAGATTTCCGGAGCCGCATAAGACAAAGAACCACAATATGTTTCGCTGCGGAAATTTACTTCTCTTAAATTAGAAAAACAAAATACCGACATAGAGTTCCTCATCTGGATTTGAAACCGATGCATACCTTAAAATTCTTCGTCCCCTTGAATTGACGACATATCTGGCGAATCCGAAATCTGCCAGTTTTACGTTATAGTTGGCTGTGATTAGTATATTCTCGCATTTCAAGTCCCTGTGGGCTATTTCCAACTCATGCAGATATTGTATGCCGAGAGCCATTTGTCGTAGCCATACTCTCGCTTGACTCTCAACAACAGCTCCGTTTTTTAATACGAAGTCTAAAAGGTCTCCATTTTCGGCGAAACGCATAAATATGAAGTACCTCACAAAAACAAGTTTCACATTAGTTAATGTTGAACAATATTTTAATAATTACGGCATCAACACTTACTTTGATCGCCTCTGAAATATGGAATGTACGTGTACTATATGCGGATGATTAAGTTTAACCAAAATATCCAGCTCTCGAGGTAAAAATTTTCTAACGAAATCTCTCGGCGCTTTATTAGTATCAATAATTTTACATGCCAACTTGGTATTATTCTCATTCGCCTAATAATAGAAACTGAAAATAAATCTTTAAATACTTTTTTAATTAAATGTGAATGAAGTTACTAAATTAGTTGCTAATAGTTAAAACAAAATATTGCAATGAAAAATATGGTAAACACAGACGTAGTTTATCTAACATTATTGAATGCATTCCTTGAAATTACATCATTGAGCGAACTTTGTTTTAGAGATAAAAATATTTTGACCAATATAAGGGTATGTTTCTATTATAATGAAAATATAAGATTTAATTAAACGAAATGAAATCACGTTTCTAAATATTAATGTAAAATAGATTGTATGCTTTTATAACTTCCATGTAACATTTTTTTAAACAGATTTATCAAATGTAACATTAATGGTTTAACAATAACATTTCTTTCTAAATCCTCATCTTATTCAGCAAAAACAAAATAAAAGCATTTAATTGTAATTTAAGTAGCTTTAAATAACTTAGATTGTTAACACTTTTTGGCATGAATTATTTTTTCAATTTCGTCTTCATTTTTATGTCTTGGTTTCAAAACTGTTTTCTAAATTTTCCACTGAATAGCAGATCTCTGCAATTAATAAGTTTCTAAAATATTTTTCATCTCCATTTTTCCTATCGACTGAATCTTTGATAGGAATTTCTTGTTCTAATAAGACTTCTGAATGTGTAATATATTTTAAATAATATCAAGCATTTTTTAATAATTTCCTAATGAGTATGAATGTTTTTAGTTGCTTTTTTAATTAAGTAATTTTTTGAAAAATTTAACTATCATTTCTTTTCAATCCTCAATTTCAATTAAAATCCCCATCATTAGAAATAGATAATAGTTTTAAATTGTTATTCATTTCTATCCACTGCTTGAATCAAGAAACTGTTTGCTAAAATAAACACATCAGGGAGAATGCATGTTTTGTTACATAACGATTAAATTAAATATATAATGCTTTCTAACTTTCGACAACATTATTCAATTTCGAAAGTGCGTTGAGAATCGCCACTAATAGCTGTTGGCTTGAAAATGATTGTTGTAATCCATAGCTAGCTCCATAGTTTAATCTGTAGTCTAGTGTCCAATTTTTTTATTAATTTGAATTAAATTAATTATTAAAGTTTTAATTAAAAAACATAAAAAGATAATTCTCTTAAATAGTATACGGATATGATATCTTCATACCCGATACTTCATGTATCTTCCAGTATGATAAATCTTCATAATTTGAATAAGTTTGGATACAGTAGTCCATAGATTCTCCGGATTTCATTATATTAAAGTTTTCACTACATATGATATAATGTTAACGAGATATACTTGTTTATAGAATTTCTTGCAAGGAAAAATATATCTTCGTTTAATGCTATTCTCAGGAGTTTTTACTAAACACTTATTTTAGAAACTGCTTATTTAGATAAGAAAACAAATAATAATACTGGGCAACACGATGCATACACATAAAAGGCTGCTTATCTTAGAAATCCAATCCGATTCTTTATCGTAGCATAGTTTATCAAAAAACCATTATATGATAAGTGTATTTCAGAAGAAATCATAACTTTCTACTTATTGATGAAAATTAAATTTATTGTGCAGAACGCTACCTTTAAGACCACTTTTTTATGCTATTTTGATAATAGTTTATCCATTTTATCATGATGCAAGCGTACCTGTTCCGATCCCACTAACCGATACTCAGATAAATATACTTTAGCGTAAGACCCTTCACCTGAAAATATACAAGAGAATTTTTTAATATAAAGATTTTGATGAAAAGAAGCTTTTTATTAAAGAATCAATGGTAAACATTTATGTTAGAAAATTCAAAAAGTTTTTTTTGCCAAGTTTTCAAATTTGTTTTACATTTATCCGATTTGGTACTAAACTTCTGGAACTTTTACCAACGAGATACAAAAAATTATTTTTATTATTTACCTAATTTTTTGACTAGTGTGTAACCATGGGAATTTAGAGTCACTTCTTCACTAATTGTCTCCTTCAATTCTTGCTTTGACATTTTAAAAAAATACAATCGGATTTTCCATTTACATTTATTTATTTAACACTTAATTTTAAGCCATTCATTTTAATTGAAACTTCTCAACTGTCCGGTTTGTTTACATAACATTTTTTACATACCTTTTGAAGTATTCTGTGAGAGAAATTTTTTCTGATTACACGAATATTTTTTCGCCACAGAAGGTAGTTACAATTTCATATATTTATCGACAAAATGCAACTTATATAGTTGGCCGTAGAGAACAATTTTTCAGTATTTTTGCAATGATATATAAAAAAGTAAAAAAAGTTAATGTTCTCTGACTTAAGTTCGTGTTATTAAGTAATTAATTAATTATTATAATTCTTAAACATAAGAAAAATTAGTTAAAAAAGATTTTTCCTTTAAACTTTTGCAATTTTGATGAAAGGAAATTCATAATTTATGATCAATATTTATTTCTCGTACCAAATAGTAAAATTTTAAAACTTAAATGTGTTACCTAATGAGGAGCGTTTCCCGCAATATTTAACATGCAGGAACGTAATTTAAATCTCGGGATTGTAAAATTTTTGCAAAATATGTAGTACAATTAAGCTATGGTTGAAATTGAAGTCAGAATAATAACCATTAGTTCCGCAGTTTTAGCAGCAAGCTAAAGCTCACCTACAGAAAAAACTTAATTAGTGGAAATAGAACAATCACTTTCCAACAATTTATAACTGTAGAAAAATATAAGTTTGAATGCTGAAGAATTCAACATATTCAATAACTGTTTAGGTATTTTTTTAATTAAAAAAGAGATAATCTAGAAATTACAAAAATTCTAAACTTAATGAGTGTTACAATCTTAAGAAATTTATAATTTGCAAATTGTATAATGAAATTTCAAATAATTTATGACAAGATTTCATTAATTTTAAATACTATGTAATTTAATTTGAAGATAATTAATTAAACAAATATGAATATTTTACACCAATATTAAAAATTAAAATTTCATATACTATAATTCTCAAGTTTGATATAAAAAAAAGTAAACTGTAGTACTTCATAAATTATGAATAAAAAATTATCAGTTACTTTTCAAATGTTTTCTTACAATTTTATATAAATATCATGATTTAAAAATCATATTAATTTAAAATTTATTTCAATAGAGCGCCTACATGAAAAAAGAAAGTATAACCTTACATACAGTTTATCAGTTATAAACAAAAATATGGACAAGATCGTAATATTGAAGGCCGCAAAATTTAATTTTACTTAATCCATGATTTATAAACTACATAATATTGGTTTTTTATTAAGCTATTTCCTTTAGAAGTGGATAGTTTAATATGTTTTTATTTTTCATTTTTTACTTTAAATAACGGTAATTTTGAGAAATCAGCTATAACTTTAAGATTACATTACTTTTTTACACATAAACATAAATGAATTTTGTAGCATTGAATGTACTGAAAATACGTTCTTGAAATATTTTATGAATATAATATTTTGAACTCAATCAATTCATTAATATAATATATATATATATATAAATACCTCTTTCATGCGTTTATATTACGTGATGTTGTAGCAGTCGGATTCGTACCGGCTAATTTAATGACAATCATATCGTCATTCTGTTTTTCATCATCTTTAAATTTTTCCGAAGCCTTATGAAATTCTGAAACCTAAAATTTTCAAAAAGTAAAATCGTAAAAATGTGCATATATATAGATATTAAAAATATTAATATAGATTTCTCTTATAAAAAAAAAATCAAAATATTATTGTCAGTTTTGTATCTTTCGCAAAACACTGAAAAAGCATTGAGTGAATTATGAAGACGATATACCTTAACTTTAGTGTTACTAGTTCCTGTTTGCTTTACATCAACCTGTCCCTGAAACTTTTTCCGTTCTTCCTGAGCATTAGTTACAGCCATTTTTTCTGCAGGAGTCATTGAAAGCAGGCGGGGGTCCATTGCAATCCATTCCGAATTTAAAATCTGACTTAACGTGATTCTTCTGGTAACATCGGGTTCAAGTAAGAGGGTCACTAATTTTTTTGCCTGAAAATGAAAGAAACTAAGCGAAGTTCATACAATCCCATATAATGACATATTATTAACGAATAATAAAAATGGACAGACCTGTTCGCTTAACACGCTTTCAACTTTAGCTCGAAATTTCCATTTCCTACTTGTTTGTTGATCATAAAGTCTTTTTATATTTGTATCGTCGAAAGGCATAGCTTTGTTCAACATAATGTATAACACCACGCCTAACGACCAAAGGTCCGATATTTTTGGATTATAAGGAGTCCCTCGCAAGATTTCCGGAGCCGCATAAGACAAAGAACCACAATATGTTTCGCTGCGGAAATTTACTTCTCTTAAATTAGAAAAACAAAATACCGACATAGAGTTCCTCATCTGGATTTGAAACCGATGCATACCTTAAAATTCTTCGTCCCCTTGAATTGACGACATATCTGGCGAATCCGAAATCTGCCAGTTTTACGTTATAGTTGGCTGTGATTAGTATATTCTCGCATTTCAAGTCCCTGTGGGCTATTTCCAACTCATGCAGATATTGTATGCCGAGAGCCATTTGTCGTAGCCATACTCTCGCTTGACTCTCAACAACAGCTCCGTTTTTTAATACGAAGTCTAAAAGGTCTCCATTTTCGGCGAAACGCATAAATATGAAGTACCTCACAAAAACAAGTTTCACATTAGTTAATGTTGAACAATATTTTAATAATTACGGCATCAACACTTACTTTGATCGCCTCTGAAATATGGAATGTACGTGTACTATATGCGGATGATTAAGTTTAACCAAAATATCCAGCTCTCGAGGTAAAAATTTTCTAACGAAATCTCTCGGCGCTTTATTAGTATCAATAATTTTACATGCCAACTGAGTTCTGTATTCTGGAGTGGCCTATAGACAAGAATTGAATTTCAACCTTCAGTTTAAAAGTTTTAAATTTAACATAATGTTTTTATTTTGTAAATGACATAAGTGATTAGAAGAATGCTTGTATATTGAGTTCAGAAATTACCTATAGAAGAAAAATTCAATTATTCTTCGAGACAAAAAAAATTTAAATCTTCCGTAATAATTATTTAATAACTTAAAAAAATTAATAACTTCTTGCTAATTATTATTTTAATATTCTTTAAAGTAATCATTAATTTTAATTACGATACTTCTGAAGTTATAATTGAATTTAAATAAAATTGTGATTAATAATATGAAGATTAATAGCACTATGATAATTTATAGAAATTTAATTATCTATTTAAATCTGTTTACTTCGAAAATTAATTTTCTATATTATTTTTTGACTTTTATGATAAAACACTAAAATTGGTAAATAACTTATTTTATATTTATAACGAAAAATATTTATGATTATAAATCGTATATTTTAGTTAGTGTTGGATATTGGATTATTTTAGTTTAGATGGTTCTCTGACAGAGAAAAATTGCATAAAGAAATTTCTTACATTCATTGCTTTGGTTGTTAAGATTTTTATTTAAAAATTATGAAATCATAGGATAATAGTAAATTATTATACTTTAAAAAAGATCTGAGAATTACACTCTCATGTACAAAGGTAAAATATAAACCGGTAATTTTTAAGTATATCGGAGCGAATCATTTAATAGCTTTTCTATATTCAATAATTCCTTTGGTTTGCGGCTCCTAGGAAAACGTTTTTTCGAACTTAATATTATTAGGAATGAAAATTAGAGGGTTTGAATTTTTCTATTATTTGAATGATTAAGATAATTTGTTAATTTTAGATACTGTTTTCATCGCTAATTCTTTTATTCACTAATGTTGTTATATGTGATTGTTTATCTCCTGAACTTTTTGATTCAATTGATTTAGATTGTTTATTTGTGCTTATTTTGATTTAAAATTTTTATCTATACATTAACTTAAATGATTACCTGATTGCCTCCCACTGGTCGATATTCAGATAAATATACCTTTGCGTAAGACCCCTCTCCTGAAAAAAATTTTGGAAGCAAATAAAATATGCTTTCAAGAATTAAAGATAGTCGCGAACTGAAAAAAATTAAATATAAATTTATCAGCATATTATTTTAATGAAAGTTTGTAAACAAAATAAAACTTTTTTAGGAAAAGAACACGGAATTATAATTTTATGAACTATATATATTTATATATATATAGAGCCTTTTAACCTATTTTTTATTAATTTAATTTTTAATATATGATTTTATATTTCGTATACATAATGCATAAGTTATCTGATAATTGATTTTACAGAAATTTGCTTTTTTACCTAATTTTTTAATTAGTCTGTAACCACGAGAATTTAGAGTAACTTCTTCACTAACAGTTTGCCCCAAATCGTGTTGAGACATCTTGGATTCAAATTGGCCTTTTCCATTTAATTAACTTCATTTCTAATATGTTATCGGGGTATTCAATTTAGTTTTGTATCCATGAACTCCCGGCCTTACCTTTTCGTTTCCTTTTATGCTGCTTTACCGACATCATTCTATTTACACGATTTTTAAGAAAAGAGAAGGCGGTGACCATTATTTTTATTATTTACTCCGCCAATTTGTAGTAGAGAATCAGAAAGTAAAGTAAAATTTTATCTACAATTTATGAATGTACAAAACAATGCAAAATGCTTAATTTGGGGGGAGAAAAATTAAAGTTGAATCATGGAACTATTTCTCATAGAAAACCCCAGTCTTCGTAGTCTGAACAAATTGAGGTCTTATAAAATTCGCTGATGAAAAATTCAATAAATATGTCCAAATTTCCTTAAACATTCAACTTGATAATCATACTTACTCTTATATGTTGTAGCAATTATTCCCGTAAATTATCAAATTTATTGTTTTATTTTTCTTACAAAAATAATAATTGATAAATCCTTTCCATTTAAGTTGCACGCATGCTTATGCTTAAGCATAAGCAGAGTGAAAGATTGAAATTTCAGTTCGTATTAGATTTAAAATTTGTATAAAATTATTTAAATGTGTGACTTATGTTTATCTTTCAGTTTGTAGTGCTAGAACCTTTGGCAATATAAATAGGATAATTTGTCTTTTGACAGAAATGTAATGCTGATCACCTTCATAAGGAGAGATATTTTTTGACTCACCAAAACGTGAAATATTTTTTATTTATTCAACATATTTTATTATATTTATTATTCGAAATACTTTTGTATCATTATTGTCATTATTTGAAAGACTATATATATATTTTTTGTATTTAAATATTATAATATATATCCTGTATCTTACATATATAAATGTATGATTCAAACCCAATCATTTAAATTTTGAATTTTTTCAAATATTTAGATTCTAAAAAGTTTTTAATTTCCTGTGCTTAATTTATAATAATATTATGTTAAATATATAATTTAACTCAAATTATATATGATTAGGAATAATTTTAGTATAAAATTAATTTATTTTTATAATTAATATGCAATAAAATAATAAAATATTTATTTGCAATAATTTAATTTTTTACATTTAAATTTTTTTGGATTAATATAAAATAAAACATTCTGTGAAGGCTTATTTTTAACTATAATTTTTGATTCAGAATTATGATCAAATTCTTCTCTGTCACTATTTAAACTTTGTTCTTCATCTACATCTAATGACTGTTTCAATTTGTCAATGGTAATCTTGATACTTTCTTCTACTTCCGGTGTCACTGCATTTTGAGCTAAACTTTTATCTATTTTTTTGGGTAAAATTATACCACTTAAAGAAGCTGCCTTACTTTTCTGTGGCAGACCTTTGTCTTTCCTAAATTTTCTTTTGTTATTTGATAATTTCCTATGAACATGGGAGGTCCCTGTTTTATGTTTTATTTGATGTTTCGAAAGATGATGCTGAAAAAAATTTAAAATTCTTTACACATATTGTTTTGGAAATATTTAGCAAAAGTTAAATTCAAAACTATGAAATCACGTTTAAAAATGAATATAAAAAAATATTTAAAATAATTCACCTGTGATTTAAAAACTTTTGTGCAATTTTCTTCAATGCATTTATATCTCTTTCCCTCATGGTTAATTTCAATGTGTTGTTTCAAGTTTCTTTTGTATTTATAGGTTTTAAGACAATCTTCATAAGGGCATGGAAAAATGTCAGGACAAGTGTTATACAAATGTTTTATTATGTGTTTTCTTAAAGTATCCTTATTAATAAATGACTTCTCACAAAAGTGACAAATATAATCTGTAAATAAAAGCTATAATTAAAAATATGGATTCTAAAAAATATTTAAAAATTTGAAATAAGACAAATGAAAAAAATTTTGAAGAAAAAAGTTATTGCTTACATAGAATTTAAGTTGTTAAACTGTAATGAATATTTTAAATTAACTTTCAAATAATATTAGAAATTTGTGAAACATTTTCCAAAGTTTTTCTTGTTTGCTTTAAAATCTGTTTGATTTTGATTTTATTAAAATTAAGAATTTAAAAAAACAAATGAAAAAAATTTATATAAAAAATTCTGAATTAACATAAAAAAATATATTGGTGTAAATATTTTTGTATGAATTTTACATATTAATGATCAGAAGAATATATTTTTTAATGAAAACACTTACATAATGCATGTTTAATTTTCAAATGCTTCCTCAAAGCACTCCATTTGTCAAATTCTTCTTTACAGTTTTCATTTTCACACATATACACTTTATGTTTTCTCTCATGAGAAGTTAATACTTTTTTTGTAGCAAATTTCATAGGGCAGCTGTTACAACTGAAAGGCAGTGTCTTCTTATGAACAGATGAATGAAGTGAAAGATGCCTGTGTTTTTTGAAAACAAGATTGCAATCAGGGCATTTATAAGTATTTTCAAGCAAATGGCTTTTAAAGTGTTTTTTAAGACTATATTTATTTTGAAATCGTCTAAAGCATTCTGGTTGTGGGCAAATGATGTAAGTTGGTATTGTTTGGATCTTTTTGTGCTTCACAGAAATATGTCTTTGAAGATGTGAATTACAGGTATAACATTTTTCACAATTTTCATAGCTGCATTTAAATGGCCTCTGAAAATAAAATCATTAACATATTGTCAGAAATTACTACAATAAATTTGATAACATAATGAGTGCATTTATAATACCTCTTTCGTATGGACATAACATATATGTCGATCGAGTTTCCATTGTCGATTATATGTATTTAGACAATCTTTATAGTGACACTGAAATCCCTTCATCTTTTTACTTTTGTTTTTTGGAATTACATGTTGAATCACCGATGTGACAATTTACGAAACTGAATGTAGAGGAAGCATTATTTAAACGTTACTTTCGGGTCCAGCAGAAGACGTAAAATACTTTTGCGATAAAAAGTACATTATTATATAAAATGGTTTCAGTTTATGATTCTATTTCATAATTATTTTAATAGCGGACAAATTGTTTAACTTGTGAAAGTAACTTAATTTTATTCAGAAAGCCAGCATTGGTTCCCTTTTACTAAAATAGTGTAATTTAAGCTGATTTAAGAAAAAGCAATTCGCACTCTTTCGTAATTTGATAAATTTGCTGCGATAAACATCAATATTTCTCAATGTTATTAGTTTTACTTAACAGTAAATGTAAAATATTGAATTTACTTAAACTTCTTCAGGATCTGACAGTGTTTCTTTTTATTTAGTTTTCGAAGACATAGATGATTACAATAAATAATTCTCGTGCTACTCATGGTTATATTATTTCAACTTTAATGTTTTTCTAAGAGGTATTCTTTTCTGTATGTTCTTTAATTAATGTTTTAAAGTCATTTTTAGATCTTTTAGTGTTTTCTCAGTCCGCGGTTGAAGTGATTTTATTTGAAATTCTTCATAATGGAATTAAAAGATGGTGCAGTTGAATATAATGCATTTGTAAACAGTCATAAACCTCAGCTGAAACAATCTTCTATACCTAACAAATTTTGGTTGCCTCTTTACAAGAAACTAGATAAAGGTATTTTTGACGCAGGGGAAGCATTCATTATTTATAAAATAGAAAGCGACGATGATAAAACTGGCCCACAATATACTGTGTTAGTTTCAAAGGAAAATGGCATAGATTGTGATGATAGTAATCAAATATATCTGATTGATCATGCTTGGACTTATACTAATAACAGGGCTGTTAATGATCTAATAGAATTTCCAAATTTATTAATCAGAATGTGTAATTTGATGGGAATAAGTAGTGATCTCACTGATGAAGAAAAAGTTAAGCAAGTTTGCAAAGAAATGTGGCGATATAATCAGACTTATTCATATGGTTTTGGTGAACCAGAACATCAAGTCCCTTTATGGTATATTATGGATGAATTTGGGTCAGCAATTCAGCATTCTAAAGACCCTAATTTTCGAACAGTTCCATTTTATTTTATAAGGGATCAAATTTCTTACACGCTTTTGTTTCCCATTAAAAATGTTCAATTTAAAGAAGAAGTGACTAGAAATTTTCTAGAAGGATTACTGGGTGATGATAACTTAACAAATAAGGCCCTTTTAATTCCTTGGGAGCCAACTTCACTTCTTGATGTAGATTTTTGTCAGTCTGAACCTGATGTAGAATACTTTTTACATGGACATATTGAAGAGACTTTACCAAGTAATAATAATCATATTTCATTTGACAAGAGTAAAAAACTGAAAGTTTATTCAGATTATAATATTATAGCAGAAAATTTAAATGATTCAAATTTTGAAATTATCTATGAAGAGAATGATGCAGATATTTTGTGGTTGAACACTCACTTTAAAATGTATAAAGAATTAAGTGAAAATTTTCCAGATAAATTCATTAATCAATTTCCATTTGAGCATTTATTAACAGTCAAAGATCTGTTGTCAATAATTACAAGGAGAAAAAAAGATAACCAGGAAGAACAGTTTACAGATAATCCATTTTGGTATCCAACAACATTCAATCTAAAAACTGAAGTTGCTCAATTTGTCAGTTATTTTCAACATAGGGAAGAACAAAAATTAGATAATCATTGGATATGTAAACCATGGAATCTCGCAAGAGGACTGGATATTGTTATAACTAATAATTTAAACTGTTTACTCCGTCTTATATCAACTGGCCCTAAAATTGCTCAGAAGTATATTGAAAGACCTCTTTTGTTTGAAAGACCAGATGTCGGCTTAGTCAAATTCGATATAAGATATATAATTCTTTTGAAAAGTGTGGAACCACTAAAAGTTTATGTATATAAAAATTTCTTTCTTCGATTTGCAAATAAACCATTCTGTATGGATAATTTTTGGGATTCTGAATTGCATTTTACAGTTATGAACTATAATGAAAATGCCCCATTGTATAAGATGTTGTGCAGTGATTTTGTTCACGAGTTCAATCGTCAAAATCCTGATAATGATTGGAAAGATATAGAGAAGTGTATATTCCATGTTTTGCGGGAACTTATGGAAGCTGCGACGATGAGACCACCGCCTTGTGGAATAGCACATTATAATAATTCTCGAGGACTCTATGCTGTTGATCTTATTTTGTCGCGCGAAAAATTATCTAATAATAAAGAATGTATTAAGCCTAAAGTTCTCGAAGTTAATTGGAATCCAGATTGTAAAAGAGCTTGTGAATATTATCCAACATTTTTTAACGATATATTTTTGCTCTTGTTCAAAGATCAAGAAAATAATTTATTTAGACAATTATGATTATACCTGTTACTGTAATTTACACAAAATATTAATGAATAAGGATACCTAAAAATACAAAGTAAAAATTGTAAAAAAGGATACTTCAGCTTGAAAATTAATTTAAATCAAGAATTCAAGCTTATAATTAGTCAGAATTCATAAATTTCTATTTTCGAGTCATTTATATCATAAATTTTTCTAAAAAAAAATTCCCAAGATTTTTAATTCGTTTGATATCTATAGTTTAAATAATTTTGTCGTTAAAAAATTACATAATTTCATATGAATTTTTAGAGATTCTGATAAATAAATTCTTAATCCATTTTGCGGATTTATTTTAAATAATATGTCTGCTTCAAAATTCATTAAACACCTCACTATTAATAATTTGTAGAGTTTAGTATGAAATAAGGAAAATCAGCTTTTCTTTCTATGCTTCTGGCGTTTCACAAGCTCTTCGTGAATGGAAATATGTTTTAGATACAGTTAATGTGTAAAATTATACAATTTGAAAAAGTTAATTAATACAATTTATGTTTAGGTAAATTCTTACATTCAGTTACGCTCTTTAAAGGCATTATAGTTTTCTTCGAAATTTTTTACTCTTTATGGAATAAATAATTTACATATGTAATTACCATAATGGAAACTATATTTATGTATATTATTTTATCATTTAGATCTCAGTATTTCCCCCAAATATTTTTATTATAAATTATAGAAAATTGATTTTTAGTCTCTCCTCGATTGCTTCTTTTGAAGTATGTTAAATAAAAAGATAAAAATAAGATTTAAATATTTAAAAATGAAAAATTTTTTATTTTCTATAACAAAAATTAATTAAACTATATAATATTAAACTCAAAAACATATTAAGAATAGAGTCATATTATTCACCAATACTTCCTAAACGTTTTCGTATTTGAAATGAGTATCTATATAAGGAATCTATTTATTTATTAGTCATAGCTTGTACAAGAAATTAAATAAATTATAACTTATTCTTTCTTAACTAAAATATTTTGAGTATCGTATTTTATCAACAATTCCTTCCTATACATAATTAATTCTTGGTTTGATTGTAAGTCTTAAATATCCATGCAATCGATGCATCATTCATCTGTAACTGAAGACAGATGAATATTTTATGTAGTTTGCTATTTTCACTTGACATTTTCGGCTATCCAGTCGAGGTATTCCGTAATTCTTGTGTAAACTCCTGGAAATCCTGCTTCTGCACATTTGTATCCGTATGAAACAATTCCAATTTGAATGTAAGTTGCTTGTCCATTAATAAATTCATTCGACATGAGGGGTCCTCCAGAATCTCCCTATTATATGCAATCAACAAATTTTAATCTCATGAAATTTTTATTAGTAACAAGAGAATTTAAGACACATCCAAAAAAAAATTTATTTAATTTATAGCAAGATTTCAAATTTACCTTGCAGGCGTCTTTCCCACCTCGAAGAAAGCCAGCGCAAATTACTCTGTGGTCAATTATTGCAGTTTTAAAAGTAGAAAAAGCTCTTTGACATTCCGATGCCTTAACAACAGGTAATTGAATAAATTGCATTATGCTGCTGGAGGGACCATCTGCAATTGAATAGACATTAGAATATAAATTAAAATTATTTTATATACACTTTATTTTAAGGATTTTATCCTAAGGTAAGATAAAGTTTAATATATTTATTATGAATAAAACAATTTTCTGACCATGATTAATATATTTTAATTTTTTTTAATCGTATAAGGCTAGTTTGGTTAGATGAAATGTCATAAAATTTCTGGTCTCAAAATTTTGTTGTTATAGTAATTATTCATTAATATTCACTGAAAGTTTTAAAAAAAAAATTATAATTCCATTCTAAATATGTATATAAATATAAATGTGTCTAATTCTAATAGAAAAGTTGAATAATATAACATGTAGGCAACATATTCAAATGAAATTATGTCCGATAGATTCAAATTAGTCTGTGCAACTTGATATTGGATATTATTTATATAAATGTAAAGGAAAATTAAACTGATTAAAGTTCAACTTACTGAACGATGTTGTTCCCCATCCCGCAACGAAAGGCTTAGATCCTAAGAAATCATTAGAACGCAGTACTCCGGACAGAGGTAAACAAATTGGTTGGATATATTCTGAAAGGTAATAAGAAAATGAAAACTTTTTTGGAGCTCGAAATGCAATATTAACTTGAACATATTCGTAATTATTCTATTTAATGGAACTTGCGATTTCCTAGAAATCATTTAAAATAACATACTTGTGTATTGTATAGGTCGAGACAATCGAAGTATAGCAATGTCGTTTATGAAAGTAGTTGGATTGTAACCTTTGTGTATTATTTTCTCAACTATTAGTATGTCGTCAGGAGCTGCTCCGTCTCCGTCACTATATAAATCCAAGTCCCCTACTCGAACCAAGTATCTGTAAGAATTAAAGTTTGAATAAAATTTTAAGGAAAATGTTCTTCAGGACTGCTGAAAACTATTTCTGCACCTACAAATTTCTTCTGTTGTACACACAATGGGCTGCCGTTAAAATGTGGTAATTCGTTATGATGGAGCCGCCGCATAGATATACAATTTTTCCAGGAGTCTTGGTTGACTGATAACCCAATGCTGCCACCCAAGGCCAGTCTCCTGAAAAAAAAATTTTTTTTATCACACAGATATGGGATTGCTGTGGTTGACCAATATTCAGGAAATTTCATATTCATGCATTATTTGAAATGATGCAGATATATACGTTGTAGAATTAAGCGGAAAATGTAACGATAAAAACAAAAGAAAATATCTTTTTTAATTGCCTTTAATGATACATAAGTTTTACTAGCATAAGAACCGAATAATTTATAATTTAACACGATTATATATTTTTTATAATATTTGATTTTTTATGGAATTAATTGAAGATCTAAAACATAAAGTATCAATGTTACTTTCAGTCCTTCTTACATTCGAAACTTTACCTAATGTAGCATTTATTCCACCGACGATTCTTAAGTTTTGATGAGTACTGATTCCGCAGCCCCCAAACCGGGGAAGTATTCTGTTGCTAATGCCGTCTTCCACTGAGGATATTTCCGTGGTCGATGGCAGAGGCCGAGGTGTTGAATCAGGAGGTTGTCTCACTATTCCTGTATTCTGTTCAAACAGTCCTCCTAAATTAGGGATTGCAAAATCAGCTGTGATTAAAATATATTGTACCTTTGAGAGAAGATTTTGGATCTTTTAATTTTTAGTCTTTTACCTTCAATTTTCGAGCAACATACAACTGGTTCCAAGTTATCATAAGAACATACGGATTGCCGTAAATAATTGATCACTTCCTGCCTGTGACGTTGGGTAACCAAAAGTTCAACTAAAGATCCACATTTTTTGATGTTTATGCAAAGTCCCGGTTTACCCAGTGGTGTCGTGCAACGCCGTTGCTGTGTAAGATCGAAGAATCCGCCTTTGTAAATAAAATATTAATTAACAAAATAAATATTCTTTAAGCAAACAATAAACTGCACCTTAAATAACTTCGAATTCCGACTATTATTAAGATCGCCTATGGTGTAATTTATCATGATTGAGATTTTCAGTTTCATTTATTTGTTTTACAATTTCTGAATGCATCGTATGTTTAAACAAGATAGCTTCGTCTTTTCTCGTGGTATTTTTTTTTCTGATAATTGAGAAAAATTCTGTGTTATTATTATTAAAATTGGTCCATAATTTCCTCTCATTTCGAGTCTGAACAATTTTAGTATTCATTTTATTTGACATTTATAGTTATTTACGATCGCAGAATAAAAAATTACATTATAATTTTTTTATCTTGTTAAATGTTAATACGAAATACTGATGAGATCATCTATCGGTGTCCACCAGCAGAAAAATTCCAATTTTATTCATTACACCAAAAAATTTTGAGTTTTAATCTTATTTCAAATTAACTAATTACAGTTTTTACTGCAAAGTGAATATATTGTTAGAAGGAACGTACTTATGTGTGCATTTTAAAATTCTTACAAATAACGCTTAGACTTTACACATAAGTCAGGCAAAACTTGAAATATAATTAATGATTACTATATATATGAATATTATTTCTAATTTAACTTTATCTTTAAAGTATATGCATCTCGTATAATATTAATCAAAATCATTAACTTATTAATTATTTTTAGTATTCATAAATATTAATAAGATATTGTTTAATATGTGTCCAACAACTCAAACTGACAGATTGATTAATCATCAGGTCTTACATAAGGCATCATTGCTCAGAAGCTCTCGTTAATATAGAACTGAGAAGATTCCTTAAATGTGCCTTTTAAAAAATTACTCATCTAATAAGTAAAATTGCCAAACACTAAATACAATTAATTGTAAGCAGAATAACATTCGATGCATATTCTGAATTACTTTAACTCAACAATTTATTGAAAACTATTTATTTAACTATTGGGGAAATTTATCCAAAAGTCTTGTAATTAGTCATTTTAGTCGTTATGATCTTTTTAAAGTTATTATTGAAAATACAATTCAATTGTTTTTAAACCTATAAGTCATTTTACATATATAAATTATATATTTACAAATTGCTGCTAATTTCAAGGTGAAATAAATGTTTTCAGTCTTACGGATATCTTTTAATACTTTGAAATGCAATGAAACGATATAGGACTTATTGTTTTAGTTTCTGAAAACTTAATGTTATTTAAGACAAGCTCGTTTTCGATGTTAACCTTAAATAAGAACTTTTACGTTTACAAATTTGTTTAATTGCTTATCCATTGATTTATTGCGTCACACATTTCGGGCTTTTTAAATACTACTTAAAATTAAGAAAAAAGGAAGAATCATTACCTTGTCGTTTAACTCTTTGAGCAATAGAAGTTGCAGTCCAAACAATTAAGAGCAAGATCGTGTAGATTTTCATCTGGAAAAAATTGTTTCACAATATAGCACAAAAAAAAAAGTGAAATAGACTTTCTTAAAAGTGTGGTATAATCTAAAGGAAATAAATATTTGGAATAGAATGAGATTCCCGCTAATGATAATGTTAAAACTAAGACTAGTAGCGTGGACTACAGAGCAGATATTAGCGATTTAATAAAACATGAACCAGAGTATCCTCCGAGGTCTTGAAGTAGTTTTCCTCGTAAGAAGTTAGGATCTAACATTAGCTTGTTATAGATAATGAAGTCCATTCCCATTCCATAATGTTCGAGGCCTTCCCCTTTTTTAGCATCACCAATAATATTTATTTTTTTTATTAAATTTTGTCATCTACTGTGATGATTATTACCAAAAGGAACTTAATACATTTCTACAAAAAAGAAAATTGGGAAAGATTTAATTTCGTTCTTCTCAAGATATGAAACAAATTCATCTTAAGTATTTTAATCAGTTTTGAAAAATTATTCCAATTTAACTATGAAAAATGAATAACTCATCATTAAAGTGCTTAATTTCATTTTTCTGAAGTAATTTCAAAAAAAGGCTGTAAAAAATTTACTAACAAATAGCATTTTTGTCATACGTTACAATTTACAAATTAATTTAAGGGAATATTTTTATTGCTTAACTCTAAAATGTTCAGAATTCACAGTTGAAAAGACTAAAACTTCAGATATATATTTTACATTTATTTGATATTTTATAGCAAATTGCATTTCTAAGAAATAAATAATTCATCTCACAGATATTTATTTATAATATTTTATAAAAAACGGTTATGGAATTTAGAGTTTCATCTAAATTCAAGTGCGAGAAGTCTTTATTTCGTCAGTATTTGTTGTTAGTCTCATATGATATATCCGTGTATATTTTATTAATATTTACTCAAAAACTGTGGAAGACTAAAACCAAAATTACATAGTTCTTTATGAGTAATAACTTTTATGTCCAGTAATATAATAACTTATCAAATGGTTATCTTTCCTAATTTCTTCTTGTTAATTGATGTCTCCCTGACTGCAGAAACCATTTAGCAAGGTTCATGTACTTTGTGTTGTTGTTGATTTCATACAGCTTATTTTCAGAGACATTGATAAATGTTTGAACTTTTCGTTTGTTCCAAATCCAAATGCGTCTAATTCATAATAGATGCAAACGTTATGTTTAATTCAAACTTTTTTATTCCAATATCAAATTCGTGATTCAAGCGACCGAGAAAGGTATATTTGATACACTCAGGTTTTTCCCATTACATTAATTCCGACCTTAAAAGAAAAACATCCATGAATCAGACAAATGAAACTCAATCTGATATTTCCCATTATATATCTCTGATCATCAGGTCCCTGACTTTGTCACTAAAATATTCACTTCAATTATTAATTATGATTTTTATGTAGGAAGTGTTTTATTTTGCAATAATTTGAAAATTACTTTTTATTCCAAGTAAAATTGAATTAATCTCAAATAATTTTCATAAACCTGCAAGAATCAGTGCCCTTGTTTGTTGTTATTATAGTTTTAATGAATATTGTAATTTTTTAAATAAAATGTTTAATTTTTATCAAAGACAATATTTATTTATATTTTGCATGACTTTTTAAAGTGTTAAAGCAAGCAAAAATCGGTATAAAATTAAATTGAATTTGTATAAAATATTTTGAAAGGAAGCTAGATTATACATTAAAAAAGCTAATGCATTTTCGGATATATTATTTAGTACTAGAATAAGTGATTGACCTTCTTATGCAGATAAATCGCCTAAGGGAATCCTTTGGAATTAAATTTAACATTTTAAAACTGACAAGAATAATTTTAATTATTGAAATGTTAAAAAATTATTCACAGAGGGTTAGTATTTATAGTAGTCAGTGCTTTTGTAATTAACAAATCAGGAGCACTTTTTGCTTCAGGTGCACTTTGATGGTGTAACCTAAACTTCACATATTTGAAATTAATTTAATGCAGAGGCCGATTTTATCACTCCCATTTTTTTACATTAACGGGATTATGCCTAATTTAAGTAATCTAATTTAAGAATATATTTTTTTCTTAATTTATATGTTTCGGCAAAATCTCCAAGTTAATTCCAACAAAAATTCTTGAAATTAATTCCAATTTTCAACGAAAATTTTCACATTTTTTTTAAATGTATCATTGCTAAAATTTATGTGTGATAAAAATTTTGTATTGTACTACTAAATTATATATTTTACATATAAATTATCTGTTACTAGCATTTCATTCCGTAGAAAGTATGGCGGAAATATTTTAAATTAATTTAAATTGCAAAACCTGCACGCATTGCGATAATTCACTTTGCTTATGTTTTCATTAGGGTGCAAACAACTTCTTAAATATCATATTAAATTTTTGATGACGCAATTCATAACTAAAATAATAAAATGCCAAAAGCTCTAATGAAACATATTTATAATTTTTATTTACAGATTTTAAATACAGCAGTACAAGTTATAATGGCGGAATTTAGGAAAACTAGCATAAGATCAGACGTGTTGACTGAATTTCTAGAAGTTGCATTTCACTCTATTTTGTATATGAGAAACATTTATCCATCTCAGATATTCATTCTTGAGAAAAAGTATCAAATACCGGTTCACATTTCAAAGCATCCGAAAGTCAATGAATACTTGAACGAATGTCTGAAAACAATAAAATATTTGCTGGGCTTCGATACAGTGAAAGAAGTCGCGCTGGCTATTCTGAATGACGATGAACTTGTGGAAAAATATGTATTCGATGTGGAATTAAAGGAAAACATTAACACAGATGAATACTTGGTGACGGTAGAAGAAATTTTTCGGCAATATTTGTTAAAACTGACCGTGATGGATGCCTGCCTGGAAGAAATTCCAGAAAACTGTACTTTTGCTATTCAGATCACGACGAATGAACAATGTTACGTACGCTTGAACGAGGACGTGAATTACGCTCATTTCCCGTGGGTCGAGGCCGAAACATCACAGCAGAGCCAAAATCACCATCGTATTTTGCCAGTGAAATCAGCTGAATGTTCTTTATTCAAGCTAAATGTCTATGTAGAAAGATAGGCGTTCATTTGAATGAATTAAGAAAAGTAGCATTTAGATAAATCCTTGCTGGTGATGAAGACCTTGCAGCTTGGTCCGAGAGTTATGCAACAAGTTGCTCTTAGCATGGGAGATGTGAATACAATCAAAAAGACTGTAAAACTATCATAAAACAGGTTTTTAGACGATATAAAAAAATTATTTTATACATACTATGATTCAAAATTTAATTTGTAAATTGTGAGTTTTTATGTTAATTCTTGCGAGACTTGAATGAACTAATGATAATCAGTGAAATATATAGAAACTTAATATGCCTAAAACTTTAATTGTTGCTACTATATAAAATTAAGTTTTAAAATATGCCCTATATCAGAAATCGACCATATGCGCTTTTATCTAGCATGCAATAATAATTTGAAAATCTCAATACACAGAGTAATCTTTGAAATTAATAATTATGTCAAAATGGTCCAGAGACGCACTATAAGAACCTTATAGCGTTAATGCCTAGAAATTAAAAAAAATTCCAAAAAATTTGGAAAAATCTTTCATTTAAGAAAATAGTGTTAAAATTATATCAAATTTCATTTAATTCATTTATATGTATATACCAATAAACTTTGTATATACCAATTTTTTGGTACTTTTGTATATACTAATACACTTTTGTATATACCAATAAACTTTGCTTCTCTAAATGTATTTCTTAATGCATCATGTAATTTCATTTACTGCAGCTTAAATCTAATTTTTTAATTCTTAAAAAAATTAATTGAAATATATAAATTATAAATAATCTATTGTTTAGATTTAAACTATTTTTTAATAATTTAATGTACATATTATTATATATGTATGTATAATTAATTATATGTAGTAATATTATAAAATTTTCTAAAACTAGAAAATGAAAATTATTTTTTAATTGTTATATATTTTATTAATTTTTTTATTTCATATTTCTAGATATTGCCACCTTTGAAATTTTCATTCAGAATTCATTTTAGTTCAAAAAGTTACAATTATCATCTGTGTAAGCAACTCGCCTGAAAACTTTATTGTTCATTAGTTCACTATCTCTAATAAGTCAATCTTTGCTTTTTATAATTTTCAGTCATGTTTATCATTACTGGTAAGCATATGGAATGGTAAATATTCCGTTCTGAAATTGTTGCAATTTAAAGTAATGTGAAAGATTTCCGAAAGCATTATATTCTCTCAATATAATTTTTTTTCTTTCACTATTAATTTTCAAAAGGCAATGTAAAAGAATATTTAAAATCACTTCAGAGATTGAATAATACGAGTTTCTTTTATTATTAATGAATGAATTAGGGAATTGTAATCACGAAGTTAATCTGTTTTATGAATAATAAAAAGGCATGTCATTATTAAATTTCAATTTTTACCCAAGTCATGCAATTAATGAAAATCTCTTGATGCTCAGAGGACGAACACTAAAGCTATGAAAGTTGCTGCATGCTGATTTGTATTATAAATCGTAATTAATGATCACATAAAAATTCCTAACAATATTAAAAATAACTGAAGTATACAAAAAAATTTGATTCTGCATACTATTCTTTAATTTTTATTTGAACAAACCTACAATATATATATATTTTGTTAAGAAAAATGAATAGGAATTTAAACTTCGATTTTCATTATTTTATTTAAACTTTTTTCCAGTAAAATTTTCTTTTCAATAATTTTCCGATTGTAACTGGAAAATTTGGCTCTAAATAATTATTTATACCAGTTCACGCAAATCTGAGTAGTTTTATTGTTATCTACACAAACTGTAACTGCCATTTTAAAAAGAAATATTCAACTTTCAAGTTATTGTTAAAAATTTTTTCCTAATTAATAATTTATCATATGCATATTTTAATCATTATCATTGTGAATGCAAAAAATACCCATTTTCTGTCATTCAAGCCTCAATGAAGCTATTAACATCAAAATTTGTGAAGATATATCCTTTCTACATTATAAAACTGGGAAGATAACCTTGAACAGGTTTTGTAGCGTTCATTGTCATACAGATCCTGAAATATTAACTGAAATCGTTTGGGATTCATGGCACTCCATTGAAGCTCGGTTTATTTTAATCCAGGTTATTAGGGCAATGTTAATCCAAAAGTTGGAGCAGTCTAGAGAAATGCTATGCCCTTGAAATGGCGCGATAATTTTATTGCGTTCCGAGAAATCAAATTAAAATTTTATTTCCCCAGATTTTCATTTCCGCTTCAAGAGCTTCCATTTCTTAGTAAACAAATCCCAAAATTATCAGGAAATTTACCGTTCAAAATCGTGCAAAAGGTTGTTCTTAGATATAAGTTACATGCTAATCAAAGCAATGGAATTTCAAAATCAAGTTCTATTAGGTACCAACTTTCTCGGACGAAAACAAAGAATATTTCATCCGGGGGATGAATACTTTTATGTAACTAACCTTATAGGATCATTCACGTTTCTTATATTATCTTTCAAAATATAGAATATTTTTAAATTTTCATAATCTAGTGTATGTTATAGATTTGAATTCTGTTACATCAAATTTTGTTTCTGTTATATCACATTTCTGTAAAAATATCCGAAGGATACTTTTATAACCACAATTTTTCAGATTAATTCTTTTTGCTTTACAGTTACTTGTTATCATGACAGCAGTGTATAACCAGCATACTGTACTTCGTCAAATACTTACTACATTATTTTATTATATATTTTTACTTTTTTTGATATTAAGATTTTCGTTATGTTATAATGTCCTCAGTATAAGTTACCGGTAATGAGGAAGCATTATAATTTAAACACGTTTAAAATAAAATAATATTTGAGCTCTATGGCAACCTCATATTACTTTTCAAGAATTATACGGTCTATGACTTATGAATTTTTTTGTTGGTATATACGGCCAACATGAAGTCCCAGTAATTCAAATCCGGCATTTAACTTTCGGCAGAAATATTGTATTGCTTTCTTGAATATTTTACTTGTTGAATACTTAAATATTGTTTAGACGTGAACTTAAGTAGTAAGTTATATGATTTAGTGATAATGGGGTCAAAAAAGGAAGTACATAGACCAGGATTGCTGAAACAGCAGAATAAAGCTCACAAGCACGGTCAGCATCGAAGTAAAAGCGCCTTAAAAATATCAGGAAAAATGAAGGAGTCACCGAAAGTATTAACTAAAAGGTTCAAGCAACAACATGCGAGAGATGAAAGAAGAAATCAGATAATCCAAAATCGCCTGAAAAAGAGATATGAAATTCTTCAAAAAAAAAGACAATTAGGCTCTATAAAATCTGCCCCTTTTCTCATTGCCGTTGTACCTCTTTCTCTTGAAATTAATGTTCCTAAATTGATGGAATTGTTGAAGCATTGCACTGAAGATGCCGAAGTTGTGAAAACATCAGAAGGAATTATTCATCTATGGTAATTCCTCATATCTTATTTAAAAAATTTTAACTTGCAAACTATTAAATATTAATTCTCGTTTCCTTGAATTATCACAGGGTGAATAGATTCAAGCAAAAATTTTCATTTGTATTTCCACAAAAAGGAAATGTATTTGCCATATTAGATAGTTTAAAGGTAGCTGATACAGTTATGTTTGTGATATCTGCTTTAAACAATCCATATATAGATAACACATCTCAAGAAATTTTGAGTGCCATTTTGGCCCAAGGATTGCCCTCTGTCACTGTGGCAGTCACTGATTTAGAAAATATTGCAAAAAAGGTACTAGCATTAATTTATTACTTGTTAAATTTATTAATTATACAAATAATGTTAATAATGTGAGTAATTTTTAATACATCATAATTTTAGTGAATCATTCTTTTAATTTAATGAAAATGATTTACACAATTCAAATTTAAATTATTTAGTCAATTGTATTAAAATTTAAACTATATAGTCATGTAGTTTTTTAAAATTTATTTTTTTCTTTTAGAAAGTTACACATGTGAAACAAGAAATACAAAAATCTATATCACATTGGTTACCAGATGAGAAAATACATGTTGTAGATAAAATAGTGGATGCTCAAAACTTCCTAAGAAAAATAGGAAGTCAAAAGCAGAGAGAAATTTTTCAAAGGGATCACAGACCACATTTACTTGCAGAACATATGGAGTTTGAGCGGGATGGAAACTCAGGATTTGGAGTTTTGAAAGTTGTTGGATATCTTAGAGGACAAACTTTATCTGCTAATTCTCTAATTCATATTGCTGGTTGGGGTGATTTTCAAATAAAGCAAATTGATGAATGTATAGGACCTTTAAATTATTTTAAATTTGACCTTGCAAATGATAAAAAATATTTAGTATCTCAAGTTCTTGAAGTTTCTGATCCAAATAAAAGGACTAGTTTACTATCTGAAAATATACCAGATCCAATGGATGCAGAACAAACATGGCCCACACATGAGGAGTTAGAAATGGCCAAGTCAGAACAGAAAAAGAAACTGATTAAGAAAATTCCAAAAGGAATGTCCGATTATCAAGCCTGTTGGATACCGGACTGTGAAATTGAAGAGCTTGATGATTCTGATATTGAAGATATTGGTGAAGAAATGAGTGATTTTAAGAAAAATACTACTCCAGATTTTGATGATGATTTAAATGAAACAAGTGATAAACATGATGAAATGTATGAAGCATTTACTGAAACAGAGAATGAATTGGATGTAGAGAAGTATGATGAGAAAATGGATTTGGAAGAAGAGAAAAAAGCACAAGAAAAAATAAAAGAAGCCAAACTTGAGAAAATGTTCCCTGATGAAATTGATACACCTCAAGACATACCAGCAAAGGAACGTTTTCAAAAATATAGAGGATTGGCATCATTTAGAACATCACCATGGGATCCAAGAGAGAATCTTCCTTATGATTATGCACGCATTTTCCAGTTTGAAAATTTCAATAGAACAAGAAAATACGTTTTAACTCAAATAAAAAATGACTTGATCAAAGGAATTGCAGTATGTAATAACAATTAACTGAAATTTTTAATTAGTGTTTAAAGTTATGGTATTAAAATTTATCATTGAATTTATTCTTTTCCAAAGTTGACCGTTTTTTACTGATGGTTTTTAGTCAAAGTTTTACTGATATAATAATTTTTTTTCTTGTTAATTAAAGTTTTTTTATTAGGAATTTTTTTTTACAGCCAGGACTGTTTATAACGATCCATATTGAAAATGTACCACTAGAAAAATATCTATCTCATAAATGGAATGAACCACTCGTTTTATACGGGTTATTGGAGCATGAACATAAAATGTCAGTAGTAAACTTATTAATCAAGAGGAATCAGAATTCAACATGGGCAGAAATTCCTATAAAATCGAAAGAAGAATTAGTAATTCAGTGTGGGTATAGAAGGTATAAAGCTAAGCCAATTTACAGTCAGCATACAAATGGAACGAAACATAAGGTGTGATATTTGCTCAGTACATTCATAACTTATGATAATTTGTTAAACTGAACATAATTAGTTCTGAAATAATTTAAGTTGCACTTGAATGCTTTACCAATAACGCAAATTTTTAATTAAGAGCATCTCAAAAACAAAAAAATTAGAAGCACCAAATATCTTGAGCCCGAATTCTTTTGTCTTTTTATTTCAGTATGAGAGATATTTCCATCCCAATTCGATGGTTGTAGCTACCACTTTTGCTCCAATTATTTTTCATCCAGCCTCAGTGTTGGCATTCAAAGAGAATCCAAACGGCACTTTGGATCTCGTTGCGACAGGTCAAGTTCTGTCGGTTAATCCAGACAGACTTGTGATCAAGCGCGTCATTTTGTCTGGTCACCCCTTCAAAATACATAAAAAAACCGCAGTAATACGCTTCATGTTTTTTAATAGAGACGATATTAATTGGTTTAAACCAATTGAACTTAGAACTAAATATGGAAGGCGAGGACATATCAAAGAGGCTTTGGGTAATTTATTTGCTTATTCAATTCTAAATCGGGTCAATGAAGCTATGAGATTAAAGCAAATATATTGTTAAATTTCAAGAAATTTTGCATATCCAATTATAACACAATTTAAATAATTCTCAATATTTTTTTCATGTTCACAGGTACTCATGGTCATATGAAGGCCGTTTTCGACGGCCACTTGAAATCTCAAGATACTGTTTTATTGCATTTATACAAGAGAGTATACCCTAAATGGACTTACAGTGAAGATGTTAAAGCAAGTGAATCCAGATATAAGGATTTAGCTGATCTTTATCAAATTGAAATGGGAAAAGAATCCGAAGATTTAAAGAACAGCGTAATACAAAACGACATGGAAAGAGATTGAACTTTACAACTTCCAATGCATTTTTATAAATCGTAATAAATATTATGATGCTTAAAATTTATAACAATCCTAATTAACATTTTGATAGTAAAATGAACGTTTAATAAAATATCAAAATTCTATTATCATTTTTGAAGATATCAATGAAATAATGATTTCCATGAGGCTTTAAACGGAATTTTTTATCAGAGAGTATTTATTAATTTTAAAACACCCTTGAGATTTTCTATAATTTTTTTCAAGATCTAGCAGAGGAAAATGTGTCATTTATTATAATGGCAGTATATTAGCTCGTCCAACGAATGCTAACAAGTGAAAAAAATACTGTAAAATTCTTATTTGCATGTAAACATGTACACGATCTATAATATATAGAAATAAACGATGTAAAATATTTAAAAAAATATGTTTAAAGATCTCTTTAAAAATCAGCGATGCCTTCATTGGAAATGTATGTGATATACAAAGGAAATTAGCTTTTTTGAAGTTTATAAAACCCAGTATCACTCTTCTTATTAGAACTATATTTCCCATGAATCTAAAATACATTAAAACAAAGCGTAAACATTGACAATATACATGATTAAAAAGGAAAAGTATAATAACCTGAAATGCCATCAAAATTAAGAAAATTCTTCCATGAATTTTCCATATCAGAATATTTTTTTTTAAATAAATTTATCATTAATTGACTCTTATTTGCTAGACGGTTTATGATTTTTTTCCTTACATATAAAATCACAGACCATTTACATTTATTAAAATGGAAATCTGTTGCTTTATAAAACAAGATAACATTCAAAATTTTTTGTTGTCATAAAGAGCTGAATGCAGTCAACAGTACAAAAGATGATTTCAAGAAATAGAAATAGATATAAAATTTACTAAAGGTTTAAAAATTGTAAAAAAGTTTAAAGTTGAATATGCCAAGCAATTTAGTTTTGATAATCTTTGATGATTATAAAGCAATGTTTGCTTTTTAAATTTCATCCATCGCAGTTACGTCTTCAAAACCATTTCATCTAATAATATGTTTAATTAGACATTAAAGAAAAATCGAGACGTAAAATATAACAAGTTTGCTATTCATGAAGCAAATATATAACTTGTTATACACATCAAAGTAAATGTAAATCTCTTGACAACCAAATTAAAAATTTACTCTTAATAAATAAAAAATTATTAAACTGCTTCGGTTGGACTCTGGAACTCGCTTAATGCCTTAATTGGATTCTGGACTTTCTTTTGCGAACCCTTCCGGATTTTCGCCCGTACTTCCTCGGGCTTTTCTGGACGAACCAATGGTTTCTTTTCTGGTGCCTTCATCTTCCACACGACAATAGGCGACTGAAATAAAAAAAATTATTTCACATCATCAAACCACATACAAAAACGCTTAGATTGCAATTTAGTTATAAAAAAAATCTTGGCTCCATCACATGATGCCACGAATTATTTAAATAAAATCAGACACGATTCAAGAAATTTGTGATTTGCGAAATCATCTTCATCATTATTAAGTGATTAAAATCGACATAAAGCTGGATATATCTATAAAACAAAAGCACGCAATAGGGACGTAGTTATGAAGATGGAATTTCAATTTCAGTTAAAGGCTTACGGATTTCCAAATCAATTATAAACACTTATATCGGTTTAAATGCTTTGCTTTTCAACAAGGGCAGGTAAAATATTTTGATAATATCAAAAAAAGGAATCCTAGAGATGTTAATTAAACAGAACGTTATTAAAGCTAATAAAGAAGCTGCACACTCGAAATCTAACACCGAACTTGAATGCCATTCCTTAACAATACCAAATTTACTGCGTAAAGTATGGAGTATTTGCCATTCAGGGGACAATAATAAAAAGGTGACTGTCGTTTTACTAATCCTTCAGTCGGTAACACCTCCTACAAATTAAAATATCGTATTAAATTTTAAGTTGAAGTCATTTGATCACAATCAATAATATAATTTTACAAATCCAAAGCAATTTTATTACAATTACAAAAATTCGGGCGAAATAAAAATTCAAAATTTGTTGGCACATCTTAAAATTAGCCTAAATTCAATATTTCACTTACAGCTACAGTTCCTTGTCTCGGATATTTCGTTGAAGCAACATAGGACGATTTTACTGTTAAAACTACAGCATTCATAAGATTTTTCGCAGCTTGAATGAGTGAAGTTGCACTATCCAGCTGCAAATAAAGATCAAAATTATTACAAAACAGCTCATGTAATATTTTTTAATTTAAAAGTTGTATCATATACACAAATAATCTTTTGGTAAATCCAACTACTCTTCTTTATCAATTAATGCTACTTTTTTATCAAAATGGTGTGCATTTCGATGTTTATTAAATTTACAAATAAAAATCTTATTGCGAACTTTGGCCAGATAAATCTTAGAAGAAAATAATCTGCTGGATAATTTTTTTAAATAAACTTACTCCTGATACAATTAATTCACCACTGATATTTTGAACATCAGCTTTAACTTTGGATGTAATATTCAATTGGTGGCAGTAAAGAGCAATTCTTTGAAGATAAGCGAGGAGGTCTTTCTTTGTTGAAGACTCGGGACATTGATCGGCGATTTGTCGCGTCAACTTATCCAATTTTGTCCCAGCTTCGGATATTTTTTTGGCTGCATTAATTACGTCCATTGTAGTCTTTAAAGGTCCTCTCCCTCTGCAAAGCAAATCGTCTTTATTAAAATACATGCAAAGAAAATTATTATTTATTGTTAAGACAATTTCACATTCAAGTAACAACATTCTTTTCTTTTACATTTTATGAATTTAGTATAGCTTTTCTTTCTCGACAATTTAAAGCCGCATTTTAAGCTCTTAAGCTTAAAAAAGAAAATGGAATTACCTAGTGAAATCTGTCATTTCCATCATAATCATGCACATGTGTTTCGCTAGTACAATAATGTCGTTTCCAGTGTCATCCCATTTTGCAACTTCAAGATCGAATTTTAATTTTTCACTCTTGAAATACTCTACTTGCTGAGCGATTTTCTGTTTGTCTTCTTCTGTCATTTTTCTCATGGCTTCCTAAAACGATAAAAATTAGCATTTAAAATAACAATTCCCAGTTGAAACCGAATTATATATCACAAAATATTTACATTTTGGCTATACAATATTTTTATTATAACATTTTCAAATATCATTTGAAATATAAAAATATACATTTTGCGTATAAAAATTAGTAATCTAAATTCCATATCGATTTAATCAACCGATCCAATTTATAGTTTTAAAATTATTTATTTATCATAATCTGCTTTTTAAGACCGTAAAATCTATAAAATTATATATTTTATAATTTTTTTTATAAAAACTAAATTTCTGAAAATGAAGTATTCTTTCTCTACTTCCAACAAATCAATTAAAATAAAATTAATTCTGAAATTTAAGCAAACCTGATCTCAATTAAAATTCTTATGCTTAATCTATCTATTAAAAAACATAATATGTTTATGAACTAATATACTTACTCTAGCCGTTGTAATTCCACTAATATCTGGATATTCATCTACGCCATGAGGATCACCAGTATGTGCACTTGCTGAAAAAAAAACAAAAATTGTTTAACTTTAATGATTAAAACCATGCATTAAAAATAATTATTGATCAAAAATTATGGCTTTCAAAGTTAGATCTCTATTAAAATACTTTAAAGCAATTTAAATTAAAAAACATTAAAAAATGAATTTATTTTTAATTTTATTCAATTTAATTTGAAAAATTTTCTGAATTAAGCAATACGATGTAGGGCTATTGATACTTATATTAAAAAATCCATCAATATAAAGATAAATTATCTTTGAAAAATTATAAAACTTGTCTACAACATTTAAACTTTGGCTTATGCTTTACAAGATCAGTTTTAACTTACATTTGCTTCTAGTCTCATATATATAATGATCATCAAATTCAACATCATCTGGATCCAGCTCTTCATCAGTCTAAAATTCATTAAAAAGTAATACATTAAATTCTTAACGTAACGAAAAAACAGTGAAAATAAAAAGGTAAAAAATTATATTTTAGAAGACATAGATATAGAAGAAGACATAAAATAAAAAATGTTTTTACTCTATTCATAAGTACTGCTCGGCGAATTTCACGAACACCATCATAAACCAATCGAGAAGCATCAATGAATTCATTCTCATCAACATCTTTATTGGGATTTGAAGAAAGAGCAGCAACAGCAACTTCAACACGTTGTGCGAAATTTGGCATTACTGTAACAAACGCAAACTAAAACATTCTGCAAAAACTGTGAAAAAGTACAATAAATTCAGAAACTTCAATTTAGAATGTAAAAGAAGTTAACCTTGATCGCGTAAAACTTTTACAGCCTCTAGCACTCTTTCCGTATATATTCCCGGCTCATAATTATCCATTTCGGCATCGACAACATTACACACCCGGGATGAACGACCTCGAATAGCTCCAGCTGTGCGGTCTAAGGTATCAGCATCGCCTTCTTGGAGAGCCAACACGCATTTATTCACATCCTCGAGAATATGATTTTCTAAAATAATGAATAAGATTTTCTGAAAAAACTTTCCCTGCAGTATTTTAACATTTATCTTAATTTACTAAATTTTCTTTAAGAAAATATTGCTAAAATGTTAGGCACAAAGGAACTTATTAAAGTTATGGAAAAAATTTGTTTTATTTTACTAATCTTTAAAACAAATTTAATTTAATTAAAAAAATACCAGAAACAGCTAAGAAATCGTCAATTGTTGTTATATCATCGACCGCCTCAGTAAGAATTCGAACTTGATTTTCCCAAGCATCTTTGAAAACATCCATATTTTCTTGAGCCACTTTCGACCTCGGTCTTGCGGCCAAAATATGAGCTGCATTAATCACCTAAAATCGAAAAAATGATTGAATTGAAAATTTTGAAAATTTAAGAAATTTTTCTTTGTCAATTTCAGCCTTTTTTAAAAAAAATTTACCTGAGGACATAAATTCTCTATCTGAGCTGCTGCGTAACGAACCATTTTAACGCCATCTTCATTGCCTGACATGCTGCAAGCTAAATTTGCCACTTCAACAAGTTTATTTGCATGTTCTCTAAAAACTAACGCATATTCTTCTACTTCTTTTTCATTGCCAGCTTTAGCTGCTTCAATCAGTACCAAGAGTGGTACATTAGTTTCCAAAAAACTGAAACAAAAATTAATTAAATTAAATTAGACTGATTTTTTAAAATTTTTTGCTTATAATTTTGAATCAAATTCAAATTAAATAAAATCAATATAATAATGTTATTCGACAAATTATAGAGCTTAGCTTATAATGGCAGAAATTACCTATCAGACACATGATCAACTACAGCTTTTCTTAATTGACGTCGCAAATCTCTTGTTTTTCGACACATATTATCCATTGCTCTTTCAAGACCTTCACTTGGTTCTTTTACACCCATCTAATAAAATTTTGAAAAAGTTATTTATTAAATTTTAATTTTTCCATGTACTGAATTTAATTTTCAGTCGCAAGTATTATTTATTCATACTCCATATGTAGCTTTCAAAATACATTTTAACATCGGTGAAAAAATACTACGATAAATTAATATTAAAATTATAAGTGATGTTTAACTACATTGAAGAATAAATAAGATGTTATGGTGCAACAAATTTTTAAGCCAAGAGGAAAAATCAATAATCTTTTTTATATATTTATTAACATAATTCTTATCGCTTAAGGATAATAAAATTCATTTTGAAGTAATTTTATGAGATGCTGAAAAATTAATTATGCAATGACAAAATACATTTAATCACATTACTGCCCTTTTTATTTTAATGCAAATCTAAGGAATTTTTTTATATTGAACAAAGATTTGTGATTTTCTCTGTTGAACAAAAAAAAAAAATAATTTATTAGCTAAGGGAATATTATTAAATCACTTTATAAAAAGTTCATTCTTTTAAGATAAAAATAATTCAGATTATACATACAACAATGATTATCAACCGTAATTTGAAATTTTGTTCATAGCAAAAACATAAAACATTTATTTTTCAAAATAAAAAAAACAAAGTATTAAGTACATATTTTTTAATAGCAGGTATTAGAAATGTGAAGGCCATTGAACATACATATTACACTGGAAGTTACCTTGCATATAAACACAAATTTTTTAATTTGGGAACAAAATACAGAAAAATTAAACACATATTGAAGACAGATATTAAAGAGGCAAAAATAAGAAAACAAATTTATCAAACATCATATTTACCCTTCTACCTCCCCAAGCTGACTGCAACTGTGTACGAGAAAAATAAAACAATATTTTGCATAAGGAACAAACAATATATTTTGATCCGAATTTTTACATAAGCTGATAAATCAGCTGCAACTAGCAATAGAAGCATCTAATACTTTAAAAACATTTATTTTTCGGTTTATGTTTCAAATAGAAAAAAAAAACATATTAATGAATAATACTATTTTTTAATAACTAAAACTGGGGATATTGCTACTAATTTATATTATATGAATTTTTTTCTTAAATAATATATTTTCCCTAAAAGTGAAAAATTTTAGTAACAATTAAAATTTCTCATTGAGGTAAATTTCAATCAAATGGAATATTTGATCACTAATTATATATTATATTTAAGAGAAACATAATAATTTATAATATTAATTGATAAATCAAAAAGTTTTTGTCTTTCAACAAAAGCCAAAACAAATTTTATATGATGTAATTTTACAAATCAAAGAATGGAAAATTAATAGACAGCCATAGCTGTCAGACAGCTTATGAAATTAATGAATTCCTAATTAAAATTTCAAGATTCTAATTAAATTTTTAAGTCAGAATCATATTGTTTTGAATTTACTTAAGTTTAAAAAATTTTTATTTTTTTATGTACTTACATTTGACATATATTCTGACAATAAATCCTGAAGAGCCTGCCTTACAGCATTACATTCAGCAACGATACGTTCTCGTCTTTCATCACGAGTACAAGATGAATCTGCCATTAGGGCTGCTCCACTAATTATGCTCTCCAATCTTTCTTCCAAAGATGGCCGGGTATGGATTTCATTATATGCTAATGGATCCATTATTATTCTTTCCTAAAAATAGATTTAAAATAAAAAAAAATTGAAAACTACTCAATTATTATGAATTTTATGTCAGGCAGTATTATTTTTTTATGATCCAGGTATGTGCAGGAAACAAAATGAACAATTTAGTTTCACAGATATTTTTTGAATGTCATGATTATTAAGAAAGGCTCTCTAACATGACATTTTTACCAATTGTAAATATAATTTTGCCTCATAACATTTAATTATTTCATAAAATTGAAAAATTTGATGTCAAGTGATTAGAAACTTACATCAAAATCATCCAATGCAGCAGCCAATTCTCCAGGACCATCATATGGTTGACCTAATGAAATGGGGCCCTTGCCTTGTGCAACATCAGAAATTGTATTAACAGCTTCACAAACTTGCTTGAAAACATAATCACGATTGGCTTTTGCTGCAGCTAATTCTGGATGTCTCACATAAACCTTTGAGGCAGTTAGCAACATTGTGGAATGTTTCTTTAATACAGCACGAGCAGCAGCTAAGTCATCTCTCAGCTGAGCATCTTTTAATTCCTGTTGTCTTTTGGCAGCTTGATTCATTAGTTCTGAGGCATTTCTACCAAATTCTCTAATTCTGTCAACCAATTCACCATGGCTAGTAGCATTTTTTACTTTTTCCAAATCATCTTCCACCTAAAATTGAAAACAAATACCTAAATAATGATAAATCTTGGCTTGAATGTATTATGTTTCTTAATAAATACATATGTTTCATTTTAATTGTAAAAATCTTGTTTTCATTTCAATAAAAGTTAATTTTTTACCACTCTCAATGATTTTAATAACAAATGAACATCAACCATATCAGCCAGGATTAAAAGTCTTGTTACAGCTGAGAGAAGATTGCGAGCGGCGCGAACCATGTTTCCCCTTTTTGTTGATGAATAAGGATCATCAGCAAATTCACGAGCTGCCATTGACATGGCCTCTCCTAAATCAAAAAAAATCTAAGTTTCATAAAGCTATAGAATTTTTAATATAAAACATAAATCTTAACCTATAATATATAATGTTTCTATATTGTAGTTATATCACTATATTTATACTTTGATTTTATAAAAATAAGATTTAACAACTTAATTAATTGAAAATATGTAACTAACATTCAAAATGTTTTAAAATAATTATTAATTTTAAGTTTTCTTCTCTAACCACTTTTTGGTTAGAGAAATCAAAGTATTTGATTACCCTAATAAATTACCTGTTTTTCTTACTTCTTCAACTGCAGCTAACATTTCCTGTTTAATATCTGGATTTTCATATGCTATGATCCCTCCTTTTTCTATAAAATTTTCAGTAGCTTTTTCTACTGCTGCCACCAAAACATGTGCTCTTTTTGATCTGCCTTTTTTCTTTTTTGAAGGGCCCTTTGTGTTGACTAATGTTGTAACCTGTTAATTATACAGTAAACATTTCAAAAACAATCTCATTATTAGACAATGTAAAAAAATAGTACATTTAACAGCATTATATTTCTTTGATGACAGCATCAATAATTTTACATTTGTTATTTGCATATTCATAAATATATATAGAATATATAAAAGAAAATTTCATTTAAAGTGAAGCACAAAAAACCAAAGAGTATTCACAAATAATTTGTGACATAGTTTTGAATTATTATATATATAATATATATAATATATATATTATATTATAGGATTTGAATTATTATTATACACTTACCTGAGTCACCAAAGGCTCAAGAGTTTTTTCAACAGACATTGTTCTTATTTCCAAATTTTTTGGGTCCCATTTTAAAGCAACTGAACCAAAATGGTCAGTCATGTTGAAAAGTAACTTTTATATAAATCCTAAAAAAATTTTTAGACAAGTGAAAAATCAATAGCCTTGGTTACAAGTTGGAAGTTAAAAAAGATTCTTTAAGCTTGCTCAAAGATAAAATTTTTTTAATTTCTGAGTGTTAATTCCAAATTAGCAACTATAAAATCAAAACAGAAGCAAAGCAGATCAAAAAATTCTTTCAGTAATCAATAAGATAGGTTGAAAGAATTATTTTAGATATTATAGGTATATGCGAGTCTTTCTAATAAAGAAACAAAGCTATTTCAATATTTATTTGGATATATGTTTTTAAAAAAATATTGAGCTTAAAAAGGAATCTAAAAATTGTTAGTTTCGCTACATAATGAGTAAAATAAAAAGAAATATGATATTAATAATTTGCTTGTTTAAAATTTTCTAACAAATAAAACCAAATATAAACGTTTGGTTATTAAAGGAAATGTTTGCTGTCTCAAGTACTTCCTGCAATTCATTGCAAGAATAAGTCAAGCCTTATTTACATAAAGAAGTTAAATTGCTTAATGCTTAAAAAACAACACCAGCAAATTTAACCCAAGACGGTACAATTAACATTTTTCTGCACTCACCAATTGGAATTTATTCTAAATAAATTTAAAGAAATTACCTTTAAAATATTTATCGAACTCCAACTTATAGTAGATTGGGTGGGTCCATAAAACTCTCAAGCTATGTCATTATTGTGATACCTTGTGATTCATAGCTTTGAACACTTTGATACATCGTACTATTCACATAATACCTTATGGAGTATTACTTTTTTACGTAAGTAGTTTCTAACAAAAAATTAATAGAAAGCTGTGGATTTGGTTTAAAGTAAGATTAATTTCATTCAATTTTTCTTTTTTATTAATATAATTTTGAGATAGGGCATTAAAAATAATTACATTATATTGTCAAACAAACAATTCCAAATTTTCGTATCTTAAAATTAAAATTAGTTCAAAAATATTGCATTTTAACATTTGTATATTCATACATAATACTCATGCATCAGATATAAAATTTGTCACTATATACAAAAAATGTGTTATCAAATTTTAAACGTCATGATAAAAAATTATCCTTATACTTGAATCTATTTTAATTTTTTCCACTTTTACTTTCCAGAACTGGAATGTTAAGTTAATGAGGATATAAACGAACTTCGAATCTGTTGAATTGGGACCACAGATTATTTCCAAAATTCCAAGTTACATTTAAACAATTCGCTTATGGATTTGACTTTTTTTCAGAAAGGGAGTATTTTTTATTATTTTTAAAGGAGTATTTCTGTCACTTTCGATGAAATCAGTTCTAATTACGGGTTGTAATCGAGGAATAGGATTGGGTTTAGTTCAGAAAATTGCTCAATCCAAGAATCCACCGGATTATATCATATCAACATGTAGAGACATAGCAAAAGCTGCGAGTCTAAAAGCGTTATCGGAGAAGCATCCTAATATTCATATTTTAGAAATAGATGTAAATAACTTTGAAACATTTGGTAATTTTGCAAAGGAAGTAGAAGGTATAGTTAAAAAAGATGGCCTGAATGTATTGATAAATAATGCTGGAATTTCTAGTAAATTTGCAAGAATTGGCTTGATAAAATCTACTCAATTGATGGATAATTATAAGACAAACACAGTGGCCCCCTTAATGCTTACCAAAGCTCTCTTGCCATTATTAAAATTAGCATCAGAAAATAATAATACTCTACCTCTTGGAATATCTAGAGCAGCCATAATAAATATAAGTTCCATTTTGGGTTCAATTGAACAAAATAATATTGGTGGATTTTATCCATATAGATGTAGCAAAGCTGCTTTAAATGCTGTTACTAAGTCATTAAGTTTGGATTTAAAAGATGATAAAATAATGGCTGTTAGCATTCATCCTGGTTGGTGTAAAACTAAAATGGGTGGATCAAATGCCCCTTTAGAGGTAGAAACTGCTGTAACACATTTGCTAGAAACCTTAAATACATTGACAGCAGCACACAATGGAACTTTTATTCAGTATGATGGTAAACCTCTTCCTTGGTAGCATCATTTCAATTTATTTCTCCTTCTTTTACATTTATAAAATATCACTTTTAGTCAAAGTTATAAATTTGTAGAATTAAAACAATAAATGCAAAATTTTTTAAATAACAGTAAATTCTGATTCACTAATTACCATTTTTTAAAGATTTATATTTGTTAAGATATAGGTCAATTATACCAAACCAACTTTGAGTCTTTAGTTGGTTTGATACCCAATTCATTATTGATCATAACCCATACTGATAACCAAATTAACTCATAACATGGACATATTTGACATGTCGATGTTATTTTATTTAAAAATAATTGTTTTGAAGAACTTTATTTTTAACATTCATTCAAAATTTTATTTCATTTCAAAAATATTTTTTTAATAATTTCACATGTATAATTATTTAAAAAAATTGAATAATAGTTCATAAATTGTGAAGATAAAAAGACAGGAGCCTTATAAATATTGAGTTAAATTTTTAAATGCAAAATTTCAAATTAATTTTATTAAAAAAATAAACTTTTAAATATTTTATAGAAATTTTTTGATAGCGAAATTCTATAAAAATCTTATTTTACAAAAAATAACTGAAGGTTAAAAATTAAAGGAAAATTTTTTTTAACTTAATCATATCTTGTAATTTAAATATAAGAATATCAGTTTTTAACATTAATAATTTATTGCTGTAAGAAAAATAACTTAATATTAAGACTGAAATTTATGTTTTGAAATGGAATATGACCGTTATATAAGTAAAAAGAAAACCAATTTTAAGAAGATAAATGTGATATATGATTAACTATTATTTAGTAGCTATTAATGATAATAACTCAATTATGGTTTATAAATAAGAGAATGAAATTGTAGTTTAAGAACCTAGCCAAATGAAGCTGATGAAGTCACTCAACTAAGACACATACAGAGTAACACGTCATATTTTTTAAATTATTTAAAATTGAATTACCTAATTTTACATTACCGTTTGTATTGTTTTACACTTTCAATTACATTAAAATTCACATTGATTATAATTTGAATAAACTCAGTATATGCATGAGAATTCAATCCATTAAAGTAGGGGCGACCATATTTCGTTACTTTAGTTTCGAGTTGAGTATTAAAATAATTACGTATATGCCAAATCTTTAATAAATATGTAAATAATCATAAGGCCTTAAAAAATATATAAAAATGAGGAAAATATCACGAAAAATGTTTTTAAATTAAATATTAATATTTGAGTTTGTTTTTTTAAATTTTCATAAAGATAATTATTGTTATAAATTAATACATTTTATACATATTATTATTTATAAATTATAATTAGCGTGCATATTTATATCAGAGTTACATATAAAACAATTTTTTATTTCTTGATAATAATTATGACAGTACTAGTATTCCTTTATCCTATTTATAAATCTAATTAAATAGCATGTGAACTTACCTTTTTTAAAATATATGATTCGTTTAGATAGATGATAAACCCTTCTTTGTAATTTTTAAAATTTTTGATCTGAACGATTTGGGTTTCAAGTTCATAATTCCGCAATATAGCCTTAGTCATATTATTCCTACAAAATTAAGAATATAGCCTTACTCCTCTTACGTGCAGAAAAAAAGATACACGATGGTGAACCTTTTAACAATATAATTGTATAAAATTTAAATTTATTGTACACAATAATTTCCTCCATTTCTATGTTAACCCTTAACACTTTATTATTCAATGGACATTATTTAATGAAAATAAATACAAAATTAAAATATTAACTTAATGAATTATTCAATTCAGTTTTTATATTGACTAATTCTTTTGCTCTTTCAATTCATCCAGCATTAATTTTAGTTCCCCGTATTTCTTCTGAAGAGCGTTTTCCCTTTCTACCTGCCTATTAACATCTTCTGTAAGAGCCTGAAAGAGAAATAAATTACTTTAAAAAATTTTTACTTTATAATGTTCATATTTTAAAAATAAAATTTTACCAAATTTAAATATGTTTTTATACAAGTTATTACGTAATACCCATATGAAGGTATTTATTTCTTTCAATTTTGTAGAAACATTTTAAGTAATTTTTACCTGAATTCTGCGAGGAATAGCGGTTTCTTCTTGACTTTTTAAAAATTTAAAAGTTGATAATTCAAGCCATGCTTGTTCTATTTGATCATTTAAATCTTGAAGTTGTTTTACTAACGCCTGGCCTCGAGTCTGAAAAAATATTTCACTGTCTTTTGAAAATAATTATTTCTTTTTTTAAATCAAATTTGCACATTTTTTAAATTTTTATGACGAACTAAAAAATGAGAATTATGCGAGTTGAATTTAAAAAAAATGAAAACATTAATTTGATAATATATAAAAATAACGACATTTTAAGCTTTAAGCATTATAAATTACAATTTTATATGGTCTTATAAATTATAACAAAAGAAACATTTTTTTTATATTAGTGGAAAATTACTATATTTCCATAACTCTTTAGTTATGGAAATATGCTTTCAAATGCTTTACCTGGTAACCACCTGTAAGCACTTTTAATTTCTTTTCCATTTTAGCTGCTCTCCTAGCTTCCCTAGTCATATGGCTCCTATTCTGCTCTAATCTTCTTTCTAAAGACTCTAATCTGTCTTTCTTACTTGCTAAATTTGCTCTTGTATATCTATTTTGTGTGGGCAAAAAGAGTACCTGCAACAAAAATTATTCTATTAACAAAAACTCAAAGTGAAGAAAGCTGAAATACACAAAATAAATCAGTCTATAATTACTTGAGCTAAACACTCTTCCCAAACTTGTGTATAGCATTCTAAAGAAATTTCACCATGCCCCATTCCTTGTTTGACGACTTCCATTTCTTTTTTTAAAATCTCTTTAGCTTTATCTAATTCTTGCTGGGAATATTTATTATATGGATACTGTTCTAAGTAAGCTAAATGGTGAGCCTGGTTAATGACCTGTCGTTTATGAGCCAACTGCAGGTTCGTAGGTGAAAAAACGGCATCATAATGAAGCATTGTAATCATTTCTCGCTTTATTAATTCCTCCGCCTGAAATTTTTCATTATTATATTTTGAAATATGAAGGCACACATTTAAATTCGAAATGATATGGCCAATGAATGTTACCTTCTGCAGATCAGTGAGAGGGGTATCGCTGTAAGTTGGCCTAAGTACAGACACATTAATTTCAGTGGGTCGCGGAAAATCACGTTGAACGACTTGTGATCTGCTTTTAAGTTCTTTTTCACCTAATATAAATAAAAATAAAATTAATTTTTTAATTTAATTACAAATTGTAATGTTTTATTTATCATTAATATTACGTTTAATCTTTAGCTCAGCCAGAAGCCTCGCGTCCACATCGGTTTGATCCTCGACGATAGCACTTTCTGGTTCAACAGAAATTAAATCTTCTTCTTCTGGCACTACAATTTCATAATCATTTTTTGGGGCAGGTAATGAACTAAGTCCCGCCCTTAACTGTTCCTTCATTTGCCTCACGGCATGCGGTGTCTCGGCCCCATCCAAACCTTCTTCTGGATTTATGTTCAATTTATCTCTGAGAGGAGTATTCATAGAACCACTTCGAACACTCATGGCTCCGGCAGGGGTATTGAAAGTGCTCCCGGGTGTTCTACCTAAGACAATCGATTATAAGAGATAAACAATTTTAAAAAAAACTATTTCAAAGTATTATAAAATATAAAAGAATTTTTAAATTTTCTGAATTTTCTCCTCAAAAAAAATTAGTAAAAATGGAAGAAAAATAATATTTACAATAATAATATCCATATATGATTGCTAAATAATATTTAATTACCATCTGCCGAATTTGTTCTGAAAGGAGTTGTTAAAACAGTATTGGGAGTAGCAATTACTTCCTTTCTAGGTGTTGCTCCTTCAAAATCGGAATTGTGCAAATCAGTGTTCATTCCTCCTTTTAAAGGAGTATCTACATGCGTCAATGCCATCATATTTTGAGCTTCCTGATAAGTTAAAAAATATTAACTAAAATGCAAAATTCTTTTTTGATTTCAATCGCACTCAGTGTTCGGTCCAATGTATTTAAAATTTACCTGTAAAATTCTGTCAGTTAATGGAGCCGGAGTTCTCGGAGTTACAGCTCCCACTCCTGGGGTTAACGAATAATCGGCCAGTAATGTATCGGATGCTACAATTCCGCTTTCACTGGCTACATCACGGGCTATTTCACTGGCTCGTCCAAGTTTCACTACTTGCTGCAATTCTTCATCAGAAATTTGGGGGTCCGGCAAAACTAATTTACTTCTTTTCTTCACAGGATCCTGTCCTTCTAACATGGCTGAAGGTATGTCATTTTCTTTTCGCTGTTTAAGTTTTACTTTATCTTTCCTTCTTTCTCGTTCTTCTTTCTCTGATCTGGAGCAAAGATTAAAATCTGAGGAAAGCTGCCTTATTTTAATATTTTTCTCAAAATAATACAGAATTATATCAGAATAAAATTATATTTATACTTATAAAATAAAAATTAAAATAAACTGAGTTAGAGAATTTTGAATTTGAAAGACAATTTCATTTAACAATATTACATTATTAATTAATTGACTAATAATTTCACTTTTAATTTGATAATTAAAGAACTTGCATACCTGAGTTCTCCATCCAAATGTTGCTGTCTTAGTCTGCCAAAATCTAAATGTGCAGGATCAACTGTCTCCTGAGAAGTATCATAGAAACCAGGAGCAGGTCTCTTTTCAAATGGAATTTCAGCATTATAATCCACTCCACGCTTTCTTTTTTTACGAGATGGTAGATCTATTCCAGCTGCATGAAGTTCCCGTCTTTTCTAAAAAAGCAATTTAGTTTTTAATATAATCCTGAATCTATATAAATTCTATATAAATTCTCAATTTCTTGGGATTTAACTAAAAATGCATACTTGCAGAGCAGCAAGTCTCCTTGCTTCTTCAAGCTGTTTTTCCCTTGCTTTTCTTTTAGCCTTTTTACCTTGTGTATTAGCCAACCTAGCTCTGGCTTCTGATAGCATTTCCAATTCATCTTCATCCATATCTTTTGGATCAGGGCGAGCTGGTTTTGTTTCAGGATTAGGATCTATCTCTCCTGGCTTCAATTTCCTTGGATCATCTCCAGCATCTTCACCTTCCTCCTACAACACAAAGACTTGTTAAATAATAGAATCTTTTATACAAATAAATAAATTTATTGTCATTATTTAAATGATAGTAACCTTTTTCTGGGCTTGATCCAATAAAAACTCATATCTCTCCAGGCACTGAGCAGCTGTTCGTCCAATAATGGGAGCAATTGTTCTCCACTGAGTAGGCATTAATTTTGCCAAATGTAACAATTTTTCATCTTCTTCTCTACTCCATTCAGTTTTCTTAATACTTGGATCTAACCACTCATACCATCTTGCTTTACACTGTTTTGCTGACTTTCTGTGGAGTAATGAGGCAATTCGAGACCACTGATTTTTTCCATATTTCATTACAGCTGCTTTTAAGATTTCATCCTAAAAATTTGATCAAAAATTTATTTAGGATAATGAACATTTAATATATACATTTTTTAAATGAAATTTTGCAAAAATTTTAAAATAAAATATTTTAAAGATGTTTATTTTTATTTATCATACTGAAATAATATTA